>JABFEA020000029.1:3254343-3279828 GCA_019775915.2 Cyphomyrus plagiostoma
CTGCTGAGACTGCTGCCCCCGCGACCCGACCTCGGATAAGCGGAAGATGATGGATGGATGGATGGATGGATGGATGTTAGGGAGCCATGCAGATAGTAGTAGATCACTTGCTGTCATGTCTCATCAGGATGCCGTGCATTAATTATCTGCTGCACATACATCTCTGAAGCCAGAAAGGCAGCACATATTGCATTAACGAAAACTTCCACATCCCTCTCAATTTGAACTTCATTTTCCAGAGCTTGTCAACTGTAATGAGTAATTTTCCCGGATGTTGAACGTGAATCTGAGTGGACGCAGACGGAATATCATTTCTTACAGTTCAGCCAGCCCTCTGTAGCTCAGCAGTGGAAGTTGAGGTGTATGGTGCGTCCTGAACTGTAGTCCCAGCAGGTAAGATGAGACTAGCTCACGCACCCTAGTGACAGCCAATGCCTCTTTCTCTGTGTTCACTTTCCACTTCCCTACCTCTGTTAAGCTCTCAGAGATATAAGTGACAGGTTTCCGTGTCCCATCTGCTTATGCTGCATTAAATCAGCCCTGAGGCTGTACAAAGATGCATCCGCTGCTACCCATGTTTCAGCTGTGGGCGAGTACTGAGCCAGGACATTGGAAGAACTCAGTTCCTCTTCGAGCTGCTGGAAAGTTGGCACTTGTTGTGCTTCACAGTACCACTCATTCTTGTCACAGATTAGCCCCTTAACAGGTGTAGGAAATGCGACCAGATGGGAAATTCTGCTTAGCAGTTAGCCATGCTAAGAGACATTTTTTGGTTCCTGCATTTGCATAATGGTCCCAACCACGCCAGAGTCTGGCTGAATACCTGTCACTGTTATCCTCTGTCCCACAGACAACACGCAAATTCACACTTTTCATTCAGCGGGAGGCCTTCCTGCTGCAGCTTCCGCAGGATCAGGTGCAAACGGACATCACGATGTTCTTTGTCTTGGCCAGAAACCGAGATGCAGAGCACTCCTTTGAGGCTTTCCAGCGTCTGTGACATTGTGCCACTGGAAATATTCAGGCACTGAGGACATGCCAATTGGGAGGCTATTGAAGCAATATTTCCCATCGAGGGCAATGAATGTTGCATCTAAAGATGACTTCAGGGCCAGAAGAATTTGCCAGAATCCAGAATTGGCATCAATAGCATGGACACCTTTGGAGAGAATTGCTCCAATAAGAGTATGTCATCATCAACGGACTCCTTGAGTGGAATGCATTCGTGAGGCTGGAAGCTTCCATAGAGTGGTACTTTATTGCACTTTTTGGCATCCTACCTCCTTAGCTGGACAGTCCTTCTGCTGGTGCCTGTTTCCAACCCCAAATATACCATTCCGTCTTACCTCTTTCACTATAGATTTTCTCAGCTTTGTATCTCTCATTACCATTATCACTAGCTTTCTCAGTTCCACCTCTCATTCTGGCTGTTGCTTTTTAACAGTCTCCTTGCCAGGCACATTAGATGCCTTTTGCTAAGGTGAGCTCTGCAGCCATGCTGAAAGTTTCCTGCCCAGAAAATCCATCATAATTCTGTCCCTAATAACTTCATCACAAAGGATACCAATCTGGTAATGTTCAGATAAGGTGTAAAAACAGTGATAAAATATTCAACACTTTCCCCCCATTCTTCATTTCTCATATTGACTTTGCCCTTCTCATATATGACACAGTGTTTCACAACACTGTTTTTTTCCAGAGTTTATTTCACCCTGTGACACTTTACTCTGGCATTGGCAAAACACATAATATATCATCTGCCTCATTGCTCACCGTGCCTAATGATAGTAATGTGTTTACTTAGCAAGATTCTGCCAGATTATATTCTGTAGGGTCCTAAACACCATATTCACCATATTCATAAATTACTGGTGCATCAAATTTGTCTGGTGGTGCAATCTGAACCACTGTAGTAACCATACTGCTCATTACGTGATGCTGTGACTCATTTTCACTTTATTCCATGTTCATGACACCTCCCCGATTTGCATTGTACTAATCTGTGTTGGGGAACAAATGATTTACATACTCAAAGCTTTGGATATTTTTATAGCACATCTGCATATCTTACTGTTATAAGCGATTGACGTCCGGGTGTGCTGACAGGCTGTCCCTCTGTGATACTCCATCGAAACTCTGCCTGGTACCTCCTGAGCATCTTTAGTTTTGAGAATCCCTGCAGATGTATATGAAGACACAAGTATTTCTCCATTGCTGTTAAAGTTTACTGTGTGACAGAGGACACATCAGTACAGTAATCACTTCACGGACACATATGGCAATATGATAATTAATCCATCCATCCATCCATCCATCCATCCATCTTTTAACTGCTTATCCTGATCAGTTTAGCAAGGGGGGTCAAGCATATCTCAATCACAATAGGGTACAGGGTTGTTAGTGTATGAGATGCACGCTCAGACCAACACAGCAACACTCTAGGAACACCAATGTGGGAACACCAATTAGCATGGATGGTGGGAGTATAGCAGAGTATCTGGAAGAATCCCCTGTGGCATGCGGGAGCATGAAAACCCTCAATACTGGCTGTGTGAGCAACAATACTTTGTACTGCACCATCCTGTTGCTCACTTTAAATAAGACCTTGTACATTAAGGAATCAACCTTTGGTTTGGTTTTCAGTGTTGTTGATTTCATACACGTATGGACCATGTCAAAGCCAGATAGGATCAGATATTTTGAATGTTGTTAGGTCCAAATGAATTCCTGCTGTCTAAGCCACGACTGATGATAAACAGCTCACACATGTGGCCATGATCTGAGGATCATATCAGAAACAACTGTCTGACAAAAAGAAAAAAAAAACGCGCATGTGATGCCATATGATATAAAGTAACCATCTTCAGCCTGGGTTTAGAAGCTGGCAACAGTGATGATGATTAGTCCTGGGAATGAATGAATCGTTCATTAGCATCCCCAGCTTCCACAGAGCAATGCGAATCAAAACCAGACAGAGTTATCCCATGCGGTATGTAGGTGTGTTTAAAGGAGCTACAAAGGTTTTATAGATGTTTTAATAATGATTTTATTCAACAGCTAGGACTTGAATTTATTGAATGGTGCTTGTTTTTACAGTCTAAACGTACAGCATCAACATGATATGTTTTGTCGAATGAGACGGGAAGGCAGAAGCGGCTGGATGGAGTTTTATCATGGAAATTCAGTGATTTCGCCTAGCCAGCCGTTGTCCTGCTTAATCTGCATCGCTCATGCATGCAAGTGCATTTGTATTTATTAACTATTCATTCAAAGCAACTTGAAGAATCAAATTTTGTTTTTGACACAATTTCAAATCCTTTAAACTGGTCCCAGGTGGATGCCAGATATGAAAGGCTCACGAGGAGCTGTAGGACCTGAATGACTGATGGCCCTGCCTCACGTGCCTAAGGACCTGTGAGACCAGCATTTCAGGAGGGGCAAAGTGGTGAGATGCACTGCCAATTCACAGCAGGATTTGTAAGTCATGGTAAAAGCTGAATGTTATTTGTGTAGATGTGCACAGTGTCAGCGTGCAGCTGTTTTCCCTGGTTTTGCTGAAATTATAATCTGAACAGTTCCCTCCTGTGATGTTCTACGAGGCAATTTACATCTTAAGCTATATTTGTATACTGTGGTACTGAAGTGATTCATGTTCAGTAGTGTGTTGTTGTATGATACACCTTACATCTTGAGCTGTGTGTACTACAGTGATTTGTATTTAAGTTTGATGTTTTTATACTGAATTGTGTTGTCACCATGTGGATTGATTAATTGCTTTATTAAATTGCTTTATCACTTGCCTTATTAACTGATTACTATATTTATTAATTGATTTGGACCAGGAAGTAGTGTTGCTGCTTCCTGTAATAATGTTACTACTTCTTTGATGGAATGCATTTAAAAAATGATGGGAGTGGGGTGGTTTCTTTGCTTGGCTTGTATGGAAGTGCTGACAAATGTTTGACTTAATTTATTTTTGTTTTGCCTTAATAGTGAGTGCTTTCTTTATATTTTGTTATTTTAACTTGCTTGTGGTTTATTTTCGTATTACCTATTCCACCTCTGCACTTTACATAAATGGCACACTTGTATTGACATCTGTGAGTGGTATGACATCCAGTTAATGGCCCACATTGTATGTTAGGATTGACCACCCACCTAGGCAGGTGGGATATGGTTACACCACCTAATCCATGTCAGAGAGGACACTTTGAGTGACGTCAAATTTTACAAACTACTTTAAAGATGAAAGGTTGCTGTGATTGGCTAAATAGTTCAGTTCTTGTGCTTCGACTGTTTTCTTGGTTGAAAGACTCATCCAGTTGTTTCATATTAACATTAGTGATGCATGCATGACTATAGGAGGCTGACAAATCAGAACACAGCAAGAACTTGGTCCCTAAGTGAAATTCGGGTCATTTTAATTTAAATGGCAGTTTAGAAAGCCTGTCATAGCTCAAATTCTCCCTGACATGGACTGTGGTAACTCTACTAGTACTATAAAGGTTGGGATGCCTGAAGCTACCCAGCATTCCCTGGGCTTTTTAGTAAGTCTACCAGCCTGAAGCATCTCAATGCAATGGAAGGACCCAAGGCTGCATTAAGTGGTTATTTTTTTCCGAAGAAAAATAATACATAATTTTGATAAAATGATAATTGATATTGATTAAATTTTCGGTAAACAGCCACCAGGCAAAATGCTTTGGATGGCTGACACAGAGAAGGCCAGAATGTTTGCATGTCAGATGGTGAATTAATGAACAGTGTGTGACCATGAATTGTGACTCTAAATGATGGAGGATGAGGGATTAAAGAAGAACAATGTCCGATTTAAAATGAATAACCCTTCAAATTAGATTGAATTAAGGAAGAATAGAAATGCATCACTAGAGATGATATATATTGAATATCTATATCTAGTATCCAAGTTTTCTTTACATCATTTAGTTATATTCACAGACAATAATGCACTCATTCTTGAGAATAAGGACAAAATCTTATTTTGGGGGGATTTTCATTTTTGCTCTTCAATCATGCTGGGAAAATACATTTTAAAAGATCAAAGTCTTGGCTATTAAACGTTGCAATGGGCCAAGCTCCAAGTGATTTCATTTTCTCTTAAATGGCATTCTTTGTCAATTCCATCAGTCACATAAAACGCACAATATTATAATATAAAACACAGTAGGTGGACAACCGAATTTTTTATTGAAATAAACTCATTCTTTAAATCATTCTGAGCATATTTTTAATGAATATAACAGAAAAGGTCCATCTGACGGAATTGACATCATATAAAACACAAAATGGTACACAAACATTAAAAAAACTTGGATGCACGCAGAATGTCATTTCAAACATGAATATCCTATTTTTTTTTGTTTGTTTCAGATTTGAACAGAACTGAATTACATTCAGACCTTTTCAATATGTGATGCAGTTGCCAGAATTGTTATATTTTTTTATTTCACAGCATAGCGAGTAGTCATTTTATTTTTCTTAATGCTCCTCAAAATATGCATTTTTGAACCGTAATTTTTATTTTAGTTTTGATTTAGACAGACTACGGAATTTACCTCTTATGGATGAGACATACCTGATTCAATGATATTTAATATATTTATTAAAAAAATCTTACCAGTGCTTGAGGACTAATTCCTCCTTTGGACATGAGGCAGGGGGTCTTAGGATGTAGCAGATCCTTTTTATCCCTGATTAAATTATGTGGCAACACTTTACATTCAGTGCACCTTCATAATACATTTATTATGCATTCATAGAATATTCAGTGCACGTTCATAATGCATTCATAGAACATTCAGTGCACCTTCATAATGCATTCATAGAACATTCATAAGCAACATGCAACTTTAACATCCTAAAAACCCTTAACAGCTTTAATATACATTAATAGCAAACATTACATGATTATACAATGATAATGTTCATTATTATTATGTAACGTGTTATTAATGTATATCACAGCTGTTAAGAGATGTTAGGATGGTAAGGTATACATACATGATGCTTATTTATTTATTTATTTATTCAGAAGAAAACTTTATGTTTAATTACAACTTATATATATACTCTCAAAAGTATTTACATTCACATTTATATCATATATAGATAGGGGCTCATATATAAAACATAAACTGAAATACAGCATAAAACAAATAACAAGCATACAGGAGGCAAGATAGTGGGACAAAATCTGACAGTGAGGACAGAGAAAAAGACACAAACAGACAAAAGACAATACGAAGTGACTTACAAGAGACAATACTGGGACACGGTAGATAAGTAGTTACTGTACTAAAAGTAAGCAAAAGTAAGTGTGTATGTGTATGCAGACGGAGGGGGGGAGGAGTTAATTCTGGGGAATTATGTAATTTATAACTTTTCTTAAAATTCCATCAGAATAAACTTAACTAGAACATAGCCATGGCGCAAAAAAAAGCATATATCCCCAGAAATACATGATGTTTATGAATGTTTTATGAATACTTAATGAATACATTATGAAGGTTTACTGAACGTTTTATGAATGCAATATAAAAGCATTATGAAGGTGGATTTAATATAAAGCGTTAACAAATATATAACAATATTAAAACAAAGATGCATATAATTTTACACCCATCACTTTATCAGTAAGTATTGTTAGTTTTAGATGTTTAATGTGTTAAACGTTTTTTAATTGTTCGAAGTTGTCCTGTTTGGGATGAGGGTGTTTTCTGGCACAGGGCAAGTTAAGGAAGTAAAAACAATGGAAGCAGGCCAGTAATTACATAAATGTTATTGATTTCATACATGTAAGTATTTCAAAAATGAAATGTCACCAAAAAAAATAATTAGTATGTCAATATGTAATATTTCATTTTTCTTTCTTAGGACATGGTGTGGCCCAATTGTGTAGAATGGGGAAGTGAATAAGGCAGTAGGAGTCCTGAGCTTCACTCACCCACACAAGGAGTAGATAACACTGTCTTAATAAGCTCTACAGTACGGCTAAGGAGCACTCTGACCTTGAAGCGCCCTAGGATTTTCAAGGCAAGAAGCTGGCAAGATGCTGTCGGAGTAAGCAGCTGGTTTCTCTTGGAGACCTTGCATCGGGGACCTACATTGTAGACGGCAACAAGCGTGAAAAGGAAACAAGAAAATAGGATTTCCAGGTGCGGCTCCAGAACAAACATTTTTTTGCATTTAATTCCTTGACTGATGATTATTCTTGCCACACCCAGTGACACCTCACTAAAGTGCATATTGCTCTTTCCTGTACTGTATATATCTGTGCATTTCTTACTTTGTATATGGCTGGATAATTTGCAATGTGTTAATGTAACTAATTAGTAATTTTTGCAGACACTGCACTAGGTTGTGATGAACAAAGTTCACATTCACTAAGTACTCGTACCTAACCCTGAGGCTACTTGAGTATTTCAGGCCTGTTGTGAGCGATCATTGGACCTATGTTGAGGAAAAATGGATTGATATTAATGGAAGTATAAACATATGAGTACAAATATATTTGTTAGTCCTTTGAACTATTGTTGAATTTGAACAAAATGAAGAGGCACGGAATAATTTTAAAGAAAATTAACATGTTTAGTATAAAAAATATCCTTTCATACCATACATCACTGACATTTTTTAGTATTTTATTTTCTTTGTCAAATCATGCCCATATCTTACTGATATATTGATCGCCAGTTGACACTGGATGTTTATCTGATTTGCTAATATCAGGTAAAATATTGCAGAATAAAAGAATCTTGGAAAAGCACAACGTTCAGATGTTATCAGGAACGATTCACTTCTCTATGAATGTATTTCACGTGTAGGAATTATCTCACATTAATGGATTTAGCAGCTAATTAAGGATCATTAGCATAATATTGTTGATAAAATGTAAAGATGCAGTAATCATACTGAAGGGAGAATTAGAAAGGTAGAATTGGACTGCACAAATGGATTATTCCACTTGGCAGGCACAAATGAAACATTAACCCTCAATTTTTTGGGGGGAGGGGGGATGGTTGATAGTGCAGGAATTTAATACTGTATTTGCCCATCAATGGCTTTTGTTATTTGTAATTATAGTGCACTATCACTGTATTTCCAGCTGAAGGAAGACTTTGTAAAGGGCTGCTATTTTCTAACTAGCCGCTAATATGAACAAAGGGACAATAATGGATATTTTCACAGAAAGGGGAAGAAGATCTGGGGATTTGCAGAAATGTCTTTGTTTATGGATGTTGAATATTCATAGAACAGAAAGTAGTTCTGAGATCCATAAAAACTTCCGCACTTCCCAGCCTCATGCGTGCATTCTCAGAATTACTGTGTAGCCGTATTCCTGTGTTGGGATACAGGATAATGGGAAGGCAGCTGGAGCCATATTAATAGCTGTTGACCATTACTATGTTGTCTGGGTACATCTTACCATCCTAAAATACCTTTGCAGCTTTAATATACACTAATAACAGACATTATACTGTATAATGATAGCAAATCATTATAATCATATACTGTAATGTTTATTATTAATGTATATTAAAGCTGTTAAGGTATGTTAAGACGTTAAGGTGCACTTTCATACTGCTTATGAATGTTCTATGAATGCATTATGAAGGTGCACTGAATGTTCTATGAATGCTTTACGAAGGCATTATGAAGGTGCAGTTAATTTAAAGCATTCATTGTCATGCAATGTATTTGTGTATGTATGAATGTATGGGCGTATGCAGTGTTGGGCATTTCAGGGCCAGAAGCTACAAATCCAGACCATTATTTTCTTTCCATAAAGAGTCACAGTCAGAAACAAAACAAAATCTTCAGTTGGATTTGTAGCTTCTGGACCAGAAATGCCCAACACTGAATGTAAGTATGTAAAGTGCACAGTACTTCGCTGTACAAGTGTAAACCACTTGCAATGTGCCAAATAAAAATTCATTGATTCAATAACAGAAAACTGGGAGACGTGTACATTCGGTAGTAGTAACTGTCCCTACAATCTCTTAGGCTTTCCATTAAAAAAGAAACTAAAAAAAAATGTCTATTGATTGTGTTTCTTGGTAAGGCGTTGTGAAACACAACAAAGGCCCCTAAATACAAACTTGTCGACCGTGCAGTGAACAATGACAGCTGTTGCTGTGCTCTTACCTAAGTTTTAATACTTTTAAGTACTAACATTGTGCAACAACATGAGTTTGCGCACCGCCGTTCTGAAGCTGTTGTGTGTTGATATCCATGAAGCATGGCTTCAAAGGCTTCTGTGAAAATTTCATGTTTATTATAGCTGAACACAAAACACATACACACATACCCTTCCTCAAAATCAATTCTGTTATTGTTTTATTTTATCTTACACTTATTCATAAAAATTAAATAGTGATTTCACACTGTTAATTATGCAGTTTGTTATTCTTACTATCTGGAATTAAGACGCTAATATTTGTTTTGGGAAATACAACGTGGAATTTTGCTTCCTTTTCAATTACCATCACTGAAAATAATAAACAACTCCACTGATTAACTGACATGATGACCTTCTGTGATCAAAAATTCAGAGCATGATCCAACAAACGTCTGACACTAGTTTATTGTAAGTGTCCTCCAGTTGAGATGAAGCTCTCTGAAAAGCTGTAAGATTCGCCAATTTCTCCCCCCGAACATTCCGTTTTGTCAAAACTTGTAGAGAATACTTTGTCAGAAATGTTATTTTCTGCCTTTTGCATAAATGTCACCCCCATGTCAAATGTGGCCACCGTGTGTATTATGTGTGAGTCAGCACAGGTCGTGGTGCCCGTCAGCCTTCACTATGCTTGGAAATGACAGCCTGTTGCAGAGCTACGGTGAATGGCTGCTCCACACCGTGTAGAATGTCGGGGCGGGGGGCACTGAGGTTGACTGTCACACCGCCTCTTCCACTGCATGATGAACCTGAATGATGACTAAGACCCCCACCCAGAATGCTGAGCTCTGGTGGCTGTCTGGAGTCTCCTCAGCCACCCCCTGAGAAACTGCTGGAACTGCCCATTAGATTCTCACTTCATTTACGTTACTAGTGCAGTAGTGCATTAAATGCCAATCACTGCCTATTTGCCATCTAACACATACTCCTTGACTTCCAGTTCAGCATATTCTGGGTCATTTCCATCACTTGTCCCTCACATAAGCATTTATTACTGCTTTATGTATAATATTATGACCAGAATTTCTAATTTTATTGCATTTTTTAGTTATAAAAAATAATTTATCTGCACTACTTTCTCGCCTGTGGGGTTTTGGGTGTGAATTCCACGTCCGTTCCGTCTGTGTGACTTCGCACACTCTCCCAGCTAAAGGTTTCCTCAGGGTATTCCAGTTTTTTCACGCAGCCCGAAGACGTGCAGTTAAGTTAATTGCCATCTCAGTTGTGCATAATTATCTGTGCATGATAGTATGTTTAAGTGTGTGTGCATGTGCCCTGTAATGGGCTGCCAGGGTGTGCCCCAGCCTGCCAGTCATGTCTACCTGACCCTGCTCACCCCCCAACGTGGCCTTAATGAGCCACGCCCATTGCTTGTTGTACCTTCGTTAGTTGTTGTATATGGGTGCCTGTCTGTCTCTTGTTAGCCCCAGTCCGGTCATTGATGCCGTCACTCTTGTTGCCTGTGTCCATCCCTATGCTGGTCTCCCCGGGTCTCCTCCTGACCCTGCCCCCCCTTTATTCCTGCGTTGGACCCCTCGTGATCTCATTCTATTTTCCCACGACTGTTTCTGATATGCTTAACGAAGCCCCTCTCCGTCCGCCTCATAGCAGTCCTCGGGTCGTTCCTTTCCGCGTCACGGCGCAGTTATGTGTCCTACGCTGCCTGGAATCAGCTCCAGACCCTCCCAGCCACCCTGGCCAAGATTAGAAGTTAGATGATGGTTGGATGTTACCTAATAGGGGGCAGGGGTGGTGATCAGATTGCCCAGCTCCATTCTACCAATAGCGATTCACCCAAAGGTTACCAGAACCTGCCTTTCACTGGAATATCTCACCAGTCTGTGCAGCTCCCGACGCTGCCACTGTTTTGAGGCTTCGGCTTCCCTGGCCCGATAGAGCACTGCTGGCCTGAAGCTGACCTCAGCCTCCGTGTCATCAGAGGCCAGAGCTGCCATCAGTCACCTGGCCGTCCTGCTTCTGCTGATATTCAAGCCCTTTCAACCAGAAACGGCTGGATAAAGACATCAACGCTCTCTCCTGCCAGTCTAGTTCCCTCTCTGTGACGGCTCCCTGCATTCTACCCCAGGAACCATAGGAACGCTGCAGTGCTTTATGGGTAACCCTGTACTTCTGCAGGGTGATGTACTGTCCCATAGTGAGAAATGTAGGGTAGCATCTTGGGAGGTACAGTTATTCAATTTATCCCAGAACAATCCCCTGTTGTGTGAATATATATTTGTGCCCTCTGTTTTAATTTTGACAGTAATCTATATCATTATCTCATTTGTTTGTTTGTGTATTTTTCCTCGTTGCAATTCATAATTTTTATGCTTATTTGTCACTTATAAAAAATATTTCCCATCCTCCAGTGGGCCTTTGGAGTTCAGGCCCTGTTCTGGGTGGCATTCTCCAGTCTCCAAACCCGCTTGGGCTCTCCCACATGCCTCTTGTTCTATACATGTCCTAATCAGCACCACTCTTCCTGCTGACTGTCTGGCACCTCTAATACTACATGTGACAGGCCTTTCCAAGGTAGGACAAAGGGGTGCGGAGAGACCTGGGTCTGCTTTACAGGATTTTTTACAGGAACGACTCAAATGACCTCCACAAAATTGTGTTTTTGGTAGAAATTCTTACATAAGGTGCAGCCAAAAGTTTTTTGAGATATAAAAATATACAGCCCCACATAGAAAGTGTCTCTCATCTCTTAGCAGGCCAAAGTACCGACATTTCTCACATTAAAATGTTGTCTTTTCTGGGAAAAGACAACATTAAAATGTTGTTTTGTTAACCCCCATAAAACCTATTAAGTATTCCTGTTAAAATACACTCTTTAACTATAGTTAGCAATACAAAGCTATGGTAGAAAAGGTGTCAGTGTTATTATTCAGTACATCACCTACCAGCCTTGTTTTCTTCAGCTGAAATACAGTGTTTGGCGACTCATAATTTATCCTTATCATTTTAACAATCAGTGTAATGGCCTGGAGTCCCCACCTCATGCCCCCTTGCATCTATATACAGCTATAGAAGGCGTATGGATGTATTTAACAATGGTATACTAACATATCTGATCCAGTATTTTTTCCAATTTACATAAGTTTTACATTAAAATCTCAAACAAATTAAGTGCAGTGTTTTTAATGGCTTTCGCCCACATTTGCACGTGTTCCCAGTGCCTTGGTTGCGAGATGCTCTTTCATGGGTAGGAATTCAGAATCTTCAGCTCAGGCTTTTTTCCCCAGTATATTCAAAGAGCAGCTGTGTCCTCTTCAGACACTGCATTCTGCAATCCAGCTCCCCGGTGCTTTAATGAAAACTATATGCCTCAACAAGTGTCAGTATATCACAGCCGCATAAAACTTAATCAATTGCATTACTGGGCTTCATTCTGGTAAAAGAGACAGGAATCGGCACCTTTGAAGGAATCCACCCTGAGAACGGCACAGAAATTCCCTAAAAAGTGGCAGGTAAGTTAATGAGCTTTTTGCACTTCTTCTCATCGAACCAATGTGGCTGGGTTGGAGCACCGAGTTACGCAACGTAACCGAAAGTCGCAGGATTGCTGGGAAATGTCAGGGAGCAGCAAGGAGTTTGGTGGAATCCTTAATTCCGAGCCACTGGCGTGGCTTAATCCAGTGTGATGAACTCAGTGGAGAGGTGGCACACACCGTAATCATAAAGCATGATGCATAGAGTAGCACTGACAGAGGTAGGAGTATACCTTCCCACAGCCCTGGAGGTAGCTGTAATTTTGGATCAATGTCCTCTTACAGCTTAATCGCAGACAAGGGAAATTAATGCAAATTTTGACCTAAATGCTAATCACAAATTCTAAACCTACTAATTGTATCTAGCTGTTAACACATAATCTCTGATTTCATCACCAATTATGAATGTTTTTAATGTTTTTTGTCGCATTATCTGTAATCAGTGTCCTTTTTAATTTTTGATATCAGTCACTGAGAAGCTGACGTATGTGAGTCCACTGTGTTTTAGGTACTTGTTTTTTTACAGCAGATAAATTATTTTACTGATGATCGGCTGCTGATGAAGTTAAACAGATTCTTTGCATCCATCCATCCATCCAAGATCACAGGAAAATTTTCCCGCTTCTTTCATTGCATCTAATTATTTCATTGGTTCAAAAGTTCCCCAAACAATGCAGCAATAAACACCAAAGAGTCGCCTCTATGTTCCTCTCCCCTGTGGCCTCCTGCGATCTACGCCTCAGGCCAGCTTCAGCAGTGAAGGCTGCAGGGCCAGCGAGCTCAGCATAAATGATAGATACAGGTGACCTCCAGACCACTAGGGCTGTGCATAAGACCACAATTCATCTTTACATCAGATAGCACCAACACCCCGATTTCTGCATTACATAAGGTTAGCATGCTACTGAGTTTTAGTGAGTTAGGGTCCCAGGGAGGTGGTGGGGTATGGATGCACTGCCAGATCATTGCTTTCGTCTCCATCCACAATCCTCATTTCTTTTTGTTATAATCCCTCCTATCTTTTTCACTCATATTTGTAGTACTGTTTTACGATAAATGATTCTATATTCATCTATCATGCCGCTATTCTTAAATCCTTGTTAAGCACTTTGGGGCAATTATGTCAAGAAGGAAGTTCTTTAAAGCAAGATGAATAGCCTTTAATTTAAAATGCATGCAGCCCAAAACTTGAAAAATGTGTCGGCGAGCGATCGAGCTTGACAAGCAGTTGACTAGTGGGTGCCGAGCGACAGCGCAGGTGACGGGTTTGTTCAAATGATCACAGGATTTCCTTTCTGCAGAATTTGCAGGATCTGGTGCACAAGTCAGCGGCAAACGGATAAAAAAGAGATTGCCGTAGAAATGCGCTGAAGCTGAGGAAAGTAAAGTTCTAAAGATGTGGCTACAAAGTGTGCAGCAAATAGATATTGCTTTAGTCTTGGGTATCCCATAATGAATATGTTCAGTGACAGGACATGTTGAGCCCTGAAAGCACATTACTCTTGACACATTCTTCAAATATAGTGTTTAAATATTCATGCTTTCCGAACTGAGCGAATAGCAGGACCTGCTACAAAGGCAGGAGCCCGGGGTTATTAATCCGAATGAAATATGTCACAGACAGAACGGACGGGTCCGGGTTCAAAACGCTGGGGAGGGAAGACGCAAAAGGCCGGTGGCAGCGGCGTGACAGTGACGCATGGATGCTGAGGGCACAGGAAATGGCAGCGGCGTGCGTCACGGGCAGAAGACGCCCCTCTCCATGGCGATCGGAGCCGAAACTGACAGACGGCGCAGAGCCCTGCTCTCGACCCCACAGTCACCCCTCCCAAGGCCGCTTTGGCACGATGATGATGTCACCAGGTTCTACTTCCGTGATTGGACACAGCTGGAGAAATGGGAAGCGTGTATAATTTACCAGTCTGTGCCATTTGTGCCCCCCCCACCCCGGTTCCCTTGGCTACCATACGGTAAGTATTGTGTAGCTTTGCTTTGTGCAACAGCCGCCTTAAAATCTCTATACTCTTTTACTCTTTTCAGCATTTGTGTGTATGTACTTGAATTCAGAATGCATTCTTTACATAATTATCGGAGCCTGGCCTTACACACTTATGTAACTGAGTAAAGGGATTAATTGGAAGAGACGGTTCGGTCCTGACAGGAACGCCAAGCGGTGAAACACTTCAGATAGAATGTTGTCTAAGTCTGTATTTACCACTGCATTGGAGCTTCAGATCAGGCATTAACTGCAACACTTTTAACTCTGTGATGTTATTTATAGGTTCTGTACTTTAAAGTGTTGTTCAGAAATGCGCTTGATGAATTTATGGATTGTTGATGAGGTAAAATAAGCATTGCAATGTGACTTTTAGATTACTTAATGAAGAATGGGGCGGCCTGCCAATAGAGTGGTAAGCACGTTTGTCTTGCATTTCTGGAGACCAGGATTTAGGTCTCTGCCGCCAGCTCTGCATGTGTTGATTCAGCATGTTCTCCCCGTGTTCTGCAGTTCAAAAACATACTAAGGTGAAGGGGAGTTACTGTGTGTGTGTGTGTGTGTGCGTTTTGCCCTATGATGATCTTGACACTGCACAGGCCAAGTGAATATAGAAGATGGATGTGTGGATGGCTGTGGATAAATATTGTGCTGTACTAAAATACCAGACAGTGGCATTGTTAAGCTACACTACCCACGACTAAGTTTAACAACAGCTGCATTGTATTTTCGGACTATTTTTTTAATTAATCAATTTGTTAATCAGAGTGTGAGTGTGACAGGCCTATAAGGAAGGAGAGAAAGGGGGGCATCAGCTTGTAGAAAGCAAAATAACAAGAAAACAGATAATTATTAAGTTTGTTAAGAACTTGTCTGAGCAAATTATTCCTTAAGTGTTAAATGTTTCCATGCTGACTTGCAAGTCAAGTAGTGCAGTGTAACTTGATAGACATTGTGGCAAGATATATAGCAATTTAAAACATTGAAAACAGAGCTCAGAACATGTTTTTAGTCTGTCCGACTCAATATTTCATGTTGGCTTACAGTGCCAGTGTTTACTGCATGTTATATAAGATAGTTGTGGTAGAATTCATCCAGAAATGAAAACCATCACGGAGCAATGAGAGACAGAATGAAGGATTTCTGAGAAGTACACGTTTCAGGTAAAAGACAGCACTGAGCGATCTGTCAAGCTCTCAGTCAGGATCTGTGTTGTCTTACAGTTTTTCCAGCAAATAAATAATTGCTTGGGGGGGGGGGGGTTGCTGCCAAACCCCTCCCCCTCTTCCACCCATCCCCCCCCCATGCACACTCACTCACCTCATCCGGGATGAAGAGGGGCTTTATGGGAAATCAAAGCGTCTAATTCTTCAAGGCGCATGTGTCAACCCAGGGGCTGCAACTTCCTTACGGCTGGGAGCTGTGACAGCACAGCAGGCAGTGCTCACGCATCCGCAGCGTTAAAGTCACTTTTCATCACCATGGGCTGTGTTTACAAGAACAACGTAAACATCGGGCATATCCAGGCAGCGCAGTCAGTTACAAGGCTCAGAACGTGTGTAAATATGCCATCTCTGCATCCCCATATTAAACTCCAAACTGGCTCAAGCAAAACTGAAAGTTGTTCATTTTTGTCTACCTTAAACTTACAAGATTATGTTCATACAATGCTTATGTGTGACATGACAAAGTGTTTCCGATATCTGTCACATCTATCCATCCAGTCGTACACATCCAGTACAGGGTCATAGGGAAATCATCACATTGTATTTAATAAAAATTTACATTTAATAGAACATTTTGTGATAATGCAGATGTAATATGTAAATGTCAAATATAATGCAATAAATCACAGAGACAGATGTGATTCTTGTCATTTGGTCACATGGTCCTGGCACGATTTTAACACGTGATAGGTGCTGTTACAGTACCTCAAAACATTTGGAGGCCACTTGCATATAAAATGCTGCATGCCATGAAATTGAACCTCAAAGATATAGACGGTGTTTGGCCTGCTAATTTTTCATTGCACTTCTCTGTGTCATGTATTAATAAATCTACAGAAAACACTGATCCCGCCCCTGCACACTTACAATTGGGTGAAGCAGCCTCAAAGCCAACATAATCAAAAAGATCAAGACTGACCTAATTTACAAAAAAAAACAGGTCTGAGGTAGTCACATTCCAGGTCCTGCCTTGCATAATCTGATTGTGTTCTTCTCCATCGCAGATATCTATAATTACATAGTTAATTGCATTATTACATTATCTGCATACACGTTGCACACACAATCAACAATTACCCTTAATTTAGCTGACTAAATTTCTGTGCTCGTGACTGGAAGATCGCTGGGTCAATCCCCGACCTCGACAAAGCAGTCACATGTCTGTGGGCCCTTGAACAAAGTCCTTAATCCTCAGTTTAAGGGGCGCCGCATGTTGGCTAATCCTGCACTGTGAACCTCGAGCTACAGAGACAGTGAAGGGGTTAGCAAAGAGAATGTCCCTGTTGTCGTACTTGTGCAAATGGCAAATAGAGCATTTATCATAAATGAGATATAGTACAGGCCTAGAGTTTGGGAAAGTGCAAGCTTCATGTATTATTGGAAAGGGAAGGCTTCATCCTAATTTTATTCATACTGCTGGATATTTTCCTAGAGTCCTTCAGGTGATGGACCTTCCTGGATCTGCTTCACCTTTAGATCTTTCAGCTAGCAGCATTCCCCTTTCACAACACTGTCCGTCTGCCTGCAGGGTGTCTGGGGCTCTGAGAATGAACCTACATCTATCAATGTCCATAATAATGTTTAGGGATCTGAGAGCAGTGGAAGGATTGACCTACACAGGGGCAGTATATTCGCAGGAACTGTCCTTCACCCTGTCATATATCAACCTACCCTCATCATCGAGAGACCCTACCTGTGTGACAGCGGCTTCCTCTCACTTGACAGTGGGGTAAATCTGCGTAGGCGTGGTGGCAGCTATCCGCACTACTGACTCGCCTCAAACCAAGGACTTTCCTGCCGAGTTTCATCCTTGACATTTTGCCCGCTTGCGTCATTTTTCCCCATGACCCACTGGTCGGCACTTTGTTTGCGTTTCCATTCAATTTAATTCTGCATTTGAAAAACAAAAGGAACAGATTGGAATGGAAATACCATAATCACATTATTTTGCCTGGCTTGTTGACTTGATGCATTCTTGACCCCTCTGTGTTATTAATACCTCAGCACTGCGTTTATTTGCACTTGATCTTGCTTCTGCTGGAAAAATCACAGGGAAAGCTCCATTTAATAAAAAAAAAACTTTATTTATTTGTACAAGTATGGATACAAGGACATAGGAATTTTCACATATGCCCTTCTGCTCACCACGAGAAACATTTTTCTGGGGTCAGAACGCAGGGTCAGGCAGCATGCAACACCCCTGGAGCAGTCAGGGTTAAGGGCCTTGCTCAAGGGTCCAATGGTGATATGGTTTATTCAGCAGCCGTAGGATTCGAACCCATGACCTTCTGAAGAAAGGCACAGATACCGAACCTGCTGCATACAGCCCGCAGAAATTCTTGCTCATTGGAGCTCAAAACAGCCATGACTCAGATTGTAATTGTAGCTGCAACAAAGAATACCGACCACTAGACCACTGCAGCGACTTCGCACATAATAAAGATAAGATGTGAAGCTCTGCTAGATATTTGCACAAACGCTTTTCCAGGATGTGGTGAATTGGGACAATCCATCAAACTTTATTTCGTAGGCAGAGATATTTCAATGGTTCTTTACAGAACACACAGTACAAGATTACTTTCAAAAACAGCATATAAAACAAGACTGGCTAAGTGCGCTATTTCTGCTTATTTTGAAACACACAAAAAAGACAGACAGCGGGGAATAGAAACTGAGCAACTATGCAGCAATAAACAACAAGAAATTCAATTACATATAATTAGTAATATAGAAATAAACCATTGAAAACATGCAAATGAGTCAGTTCTTAAAATGGTAAGAAATAAGTGCTGAGGAATTAGTGCCAGCAGAGTCTGCATGTGCTACAGAGGTGACTTAGTCACTTAAAGTGTGACGGGCTGTATATGCCTAAAGTCACTTTTTTGATTTGTCCTCCCATCCAGGGTGTATTCTGCCTTAAGCCAGAACTTAATCTAGGTAAGGCATGCAGTGGTGTGACTATAATTGGATAAGCAGTTGTTGAAATTATTAGGAGTAGATGCGGGTTTACATAAACTTTCATTTTATTCAGTGTTTACAGTAATGACACTCTGGGAGTATCTCAGTAGTACTTGTGTAGTATTATATATTATATGAGACTATATAGACAATATGGATATAATATGGACAGGATTTATTGATTAATTCATTAATCAATTTAGTTTATTTACACGTGGCTCCAATCTGGGATTCTGGTTCAGCATCTCTTTTCTGAAGTCAGGCATGGATCTGTGTCTTTGTGTGTTTTGAACGCAAACTTTTCATCGCCTGATTAATGCCGATGGTTCCCTACAAAGATTGTCAGTGGAATCTGAGTCACCGGAAAGTTCCCTGCATCGGAATCCTACCAGTGTAATTTCCGAGTGCCGCGAGTACAATTTTAGATGCAGGCCATATCATCCATTACTCATATATCCTGTTTAAACAGAAAGCCAGAAGCACGGAGGGTGAAAAGTCCAAATCACTCTGGGAATTCTGTTGTAACATTTTATATGTACATATAGCGAACTATGAATGACCCTCTGATAAAACATAAAAAAGCTACTGGAAGCTATATTGAATGACAAATTGTGTCTGCTTTAATGTCACATCAAGGGCTGTAGAATTAGTATTAATAACTGAGAGGTGCTTTGCAAAATGCTTTCTTCATTCTAAACAACAGGATTATGAATTATCCAAATGTACAAATCTTGGGAGAATACCAACTGTTGTACTACAGAGATTGCTGCTTAAAACTAATTTATTTCAGTAAAAATTTAGTATATAAGAAGACAAAAGACTCAGTAATAGGGGCTTTGTGACTGCTTAAGGTGGTGGTATCTGAAATCATTTTGATTTGGAAATTGCAATTAAATGTAGAAACTACAAAATGGATAACTTATTCAAGTGTCCTAATTATTTATCCTAATCTTGTTTGTAATTATCACAGATGTTCTTGTAATGAACTTTAGTTTTAGAATAAATTAATTTTTACAGCATACCAGCATTACAGTTCAGTAGCCACTCACTACTGGTTATGAATTCCATCTTCCAGGGGAATGTGATTACAGTAGCTGTCCCTTTCATCAGTGCCTGTGCTAAATTTCAGGAGGGGCAACCTGGCCCAGTTTCTGACGTGACCCAAAGGCCATCTTGGTTCACACTTGTCATAAAAATATTCAGGAACATTCCCTCTTTATTTGAAGCACGAGCCTTGGTGAGTAGACCATGCAACTCAGAGAAGATGATGGCTGTAATGGCGCAAATTTGTAGCATTAAGACAATGCTTACTGAAAGGCCTTTATGTGTCTGGTGACGGTGAACCCAGGCTGTCTACTTACATGTACAACTTGTTCAGGCAATCGATTCAGAGTCAATGAATAAACCATAAACTTTGTACACCAGGCTTACATACAATATCTGATGGTGTAAAACGGGTGCTTCGGTGGAGTCTTATCCTCTTAATGTCGTAAGAAAATATAACCTCTGCCATCTCCCATCCCTCAGCATTTTTCAAAGGCAGAGGATTAAATTTGATGGCGCCATTTCCAAAGTAATCGGTATGGCCGCCCAGCACATGAAATTGTTTCTGCTTTCCCTGATTGTGGAGAATCCATTCCCTGACTCACTCTTGGTCGCCACGGTCTCCTGCAACCCTAAGATGTCCCATGAAACATACAGCTGAACAGGGCTTCCCAGATGTTGTGGTGTGGAATTATGTAGCAGTTATGCTCCGAAAGAAAGTTTGCAGGTGGCCTCCATGACAAGCCTGTCAACCCTTAACCATCACTCAAATCAGATCCGTGAGTAAAACACTAAAGCGAAACAATGTCGCATCTAAAGCGAATCTTATGTCTTAAACATCTGGAACTGTGGCATAGTTACATTAATACAAACATGAACAATAATTTCATATAAAAAAAAAAAACAGCACATGGTCTGCCTTCACAAATTACCCTCACAGCTGGAATCTTAATTAAAATTAATGTAACTTTATTAATAATTATAGTCTTTTACAATCTTAAATATTGATCAATTGACATAATTTGCTTTAGTTGAGGGGTAAGTACTTTATATAGCTGTATCATCCCTTTATTATTAGGTCTGGTAATTCTAGTCATGGTTGTGAAGAAAACAAATATTAACATTTAACTGGTTTACCCAGGGCGGTACTTCAGGTTTGGCTGTCGGCCATGTTTCTCCTGCCTTCCCACATGTCCAGAGTGAAAGGTGTGTCTCCTTTAATATAATCCTTACCAAGGTGATTACGCACCACTGTCTTTACTGACAACACATGATGCAGTACCATGCCAGTGACTGAGCTCAGGATGAACGGAGCCTTTGAGTATAAAAGGTGCTGCACACAAGCACCTGGCAGGTGTGACGGAGATTCTAATACATTGGCCAGCTGGGAATTACCTCAGTACTTCCTCCTTAAGCTCCTCCTCCAGTGATGGGTGGGCCAATTACAGTTCTCCACTGGGGAAATTAGTCTAGACCCAAACTGCAGTTTGAGTTACAGGAAATTAGTTTACAATATTACACTTAGTATTTGTTTTTGTTGTTGTTGCACATCTTTTGCTGAGGTACATATTTTTATAAAGGGTCTGTGCAATGTTCTCCTCCCTCAAAACAAACGATAAAACCGATCAGACGCGACTGTTGACGCAGGCGGGCGACTGACTGCGACGCAGCAGGGAGCAGGCAAGGGGTGTGTAATCTCCAAAATGAGTCAATGCAAATTGCCAGAAATAGCTGACAACAGATGGGAAAATAGCGGTGCGTCCCAAAGGAGCCCAGGGAACGGCGGCCAGAGGCCGAGCCGAAGCCGCGCTCTATTTTTTGCCACTCTGTCTGCCGCCGTCTAGGACATCTGCTAACCTCTGTGGCCTTGCTGTATCTCCATCAAATGCCTCTCAGGCGTGGTGCTTTTAGAGGCCCTGTAGAGACACAGGCCCCCTCATCCTCGTTTACTTGACGCGCCCGTTGAGCGCCAGCTCCCGGCAGGAGATCCAATTACCCGGGGACTGCAAGAGGGAAGGGATGCCTCACTTTTTTGGTAAATCAAATTACCGGCCCATTAATTCCTACATTTTTTCCAGGGCTTCCTCATAGGCAGCTTCAAGGTGATTCAGGAGGAACCTCAAGGAGGACTTCCATCGAACGCTTGATACTATTAGCATTGAAGCACTATCTGATTAATAGCAGTCCCTGGAGACCTGACTCCCATATATGGCAGAATTCATGAACAAAAACCAAGCTACTTTTTTTTTCCTTTCTATATGGATTTTTACTCAACTATGAATTGAATTTTTACATTTAACAGTTACAGGCAGAATTCTTTTTTTGGGGTGAGAGGAGTGTTTCTATTAATTTTGATGAAAGAATGTGTGAAAAGCTGACATTAGCAGAACAGATAAAGCAGAATCGGAAATTGTAAGCGTGTCATTTGTTGATCTATGCCATTGCTTCCGGGTACTTTTACAGTCACCTGACGACTTGATATAAGACTCGCCTCAGCCATTGACGCGAGGCCATCACAGGTGTCTCAGAAAAGTGCGGGACTTCCACACATGATATTCATTCTTATCAAGGAATTCTCTCCCTATATTCAAGGGAAAGTCACATTTTACATGTGCAAATGATAGCTGGTGTAGTTTAAGGGCTTAAGGAGCCCATGAGACTTATGTGTCAAACGGATGCTGCTATGGAGAATTCAGCCAGTGGGCGCTAGCCTATACCTGTACACTACAGCCCTGCATTTTTCCACTAACAGGATACAAGGAGCTTCTGCAACAGCTCGAAATCTGTCTGCTTGTTTTAATTCAGAACGTTCTGGACAGCTTTCATTTGAATTATTTGTTTAATAAGAAGTGCTTATTTATTCGATTCCCTGAACATCTGTTTTAACTCTTACACCTTGTTGCATCATAACTAGCAAAATGGTGAAGTGTTGTATAATGTATAATATGGTTTTCCTCTGTTTGACTGTCGCTCTGTCAGAAGTGCCACTTCCCATGATTCAGAAAACAACCCGAGAACTATCACATCTCTCCTGAACCAGCCTATAGAAATGCGCTTCGTGCATTTTCTGGCACCTTCCGTTGTTTGCTCTTGCGGCTTACTCAATGATACCCAAATCAGGTCAATAATGACAGCTTTTCCATGATTCTGTGAACTCATCAGTTTCAAAGGAATGTCTCTGGTGGAAATGACTCTCTGCTGAGGTCTGGGCATCACCAGCAAGCCCCGTATGCTGTTTTCAATCTATTTCCTGCCTCCTTTAGATCTTAACTTGCCTCTAGACTCCTGGCTTTGAGGTTCCCCCCTTCCCTCGGTAACCGGAAAAATCTTGCGTCTCTATCATCTGCTCTTCTAGGCACCCTGGATCAAGCGCTGTCGAGAGGCGGACAGTAGACGTGTTTTTTTTTTCACACCTTCAGCATCTTATCCCATCTCATCCACTCTGAAGTACAACCCTAAACATAAGCATGCCCCCCCCACCTACCCTTCACAACTAACCACCGGTTGCATCATCTGGGTCTTCAAATAGACTGATCTGACCATGCGCAAAAAAAGGAAAAGCTTTTATCTTTCTTATGATACGTTTCCTCCCTGATTCTGTTTTTCTCACCCTTTTCTAAAGAAGCTAGCAGGTGGCACATAAACACCATTCTTTCCCCTCAGCCCTCCGCAGCAATCTGCAGATTTGGGCACAACATCCGGGCCGACGGCTCCCCATCCCGTGGCGTCCCGCTCCACAGCCTCGCGCCCACCAGCTTTTTTCTATCATCCCATCTGATGAGATGAATTTTGATGCTGAGTATCACCAGCCTCTATACTCCCATAAAATGTACCTTGTACTTGTCCTTTTCCTTTAGCTCAGTTTTCCTGGAGAGCTTCCTTCTCTGCCTCTCAAACTTTCCCACCAAGATCCTCATAAGACCCAGAGCCTGCTCCTCAACTCCTTCAAAACGTAATTTCTGGAGCCCTTCAAGAGCCTCTTATCAGCTTACCTAAAAAAAAGAAATAAAACATGTGTATGACTTTCCTCTCCTAGCCCATCTGTATTCTCCACACCTATAAAAATTCCATTCATGCATTTTCTGCATTCACCTGTCCTATGCAGGGTCACATGGGTCTGGAGCCAATTCCAGAATGGGACACCAACCCATAGCAGGGCATACAGGACATACACATATCTCTCTGTCTCTCTCTCTCACACACACACACACACACACACACCATAAGTAACAAAGCAAAATAAAAGACTTTTGGCATTTTTAGGTTTTTGATAGAAATCACAGATTTATAAAATTGAGTGCAAAATGTCCCCACAATGTATTATATACATGCCCCCCCCCCCGCACACACACACACACATGTTTGTATTCATGTCTTTGTAAGGACTGTCCATTCATTTCTATGGGAAAAATCCTTGATCTCAAGTATGACAACCATAACTAATTAGTTAACTGTCAACTAATATAGCACCTGCATGGAATACATGAATTGTCATGATTGATTAATGGCAAACAAACATGGGATCAGTACATAACTAATTCTCCATTATCAGATAATTAATGTGCTAAGTAATAGTGTACAACTACATTATACATATATAACATACTGCATATGTTCTTCGAGTCCAGCTAGGTAAATGCCTTCCCACAATGCATTTGACCTACTAGCGTTTAACACACTTTTCCTCCTGCTTCATGCAGAGAAAAGCTGCCACACAAATACATGCAGGCATCGACTGGTGAACGTCACTCGACAGGCCCCCGTGCAAATGTGCCTTTTGCTGACATTTATGAGGTGCAAAATCAGTGTTGCAATCACCATGAAGGGATTTGCATTTCATTTTAAACGGTGCAGATTTTTTTAAATAAAAAATCTAATATCTGAATATTAAATATGATTCTTTAGTTATAATACACAAGAATTACTGTGTTTTAGTAGAGTGACATTAAATAAAGCGGGACAGCATGGTCAGTAGTTCTGTCACCCGGAACTTGCTCTATGTGTGTGGGGTTTGTATGTCCTCACTATACTGAGTGGTTTTCGAAAGATACGCATGGTGGCTGAACTGGTGGCTCTAAATTGGCCATAGAGTGTGTGAGGCCTGTTAGAGGCTGTTACCCCATCCAGGTGTACACAGTATCATGCTTAATGCTGCTTGGGATCCCCCCCCCAGACCTGTACTGGATAAGTGCTCGGAAGACGGATGGGACGCTGCCATTCTAATCATTAAATAAATGCTGACTGGTACTGTACCCGTGTTTTACGCCTTGTTTGCTACTTTTATTTCCAGTTTACGTATGATAATCGGCGTTGGAGATAATACTTTAGAAAAGTGGTTGGTTCGGCTGCAAGTTGATCTTAATGAATCAGAAACAAAACTAGACAGGGAAAAGATTTTTATTTATTTATTCTGTTTGTTTAGAAAAAGCAAAAGACATGAACATATATATATATATATATATATATATATATATATATAAATATGCTCACCTAAAGGATTTTTAGGAACACCATAATAATACGGTGTGTGACCCCCTTTCGCCTTCAGAACTGCCTTAATTCTACGTGGCTTTG
>JABFEA020000029.1:3281382-3292304 GCA_019775915.2 Cyphomyrus plagiostoma
GTGATTGGTTGATTAGATAATTGCATTAATGAGAAAGTGAACAGGTGTTCCTAATAATCCTTTAGGTGAGTGTATATGATCATTTGCCTAGAAATGTTAAGGATACACAGACAGTTTACTGCATGAAAAACATTCTGCGTCTTCTAGTCTTGTGGCGTGACATACAATGAACAAGGCAACATCTTTCAAGTATGAAACATAGTTTTTGCTGACATGTTCAATTTCGTTTTGTCTTTAGTCTGTGCTTTGTCTCAAATGAGTGTGGATGAACAAGCAAGTATTCTAATGTATCTGCTACACATGACCAATCATTTAGGTGATAATAATCCTTTAGGTGAGTGTATATGTGTGTGTGTGTGTGTGTGTGTGTGTGTGTATACACAGGTGTCATGTTCATGTCTTTTATATTATATATATATATATATATATATATATATATATATGTTTTGAAATTCTGGGCATAAAGATGTTCCTACAATTATAAATATAATTTTTTTTCGTTTAGTCATCCATCCATCCATCCATCCATCCATCCATCCATCCATCCATTCACCTTACCTACAAGACAGACTAAATACCCTCTCAATGTGATAAAAACCTGTTATTTTGACCTTGTGGGCACATTTTTTTTGGTCCCCACAAGGTCAAACTCAACTTTACTAGTTACTAGAATGAATAATTAAAATAAAATTTTAAGAAAATTAGCTTTACGGCAGGTTGCAGTCATCAGTAGGTAATACTTTTCACCCACGTGGATGCAGCAGAACTCTTCCCAGCATAATTCTGCTGCCAAATAAAACTGAAAAATATTCAACCTTGGGAGCAAGGAAAAAAAATGAGGGTTATGATACTGGAGATGAGCTCATATGTGAACAGAGAGGGGAGATAGATGGAGTTGATTCTGCCCAAAGAAAATACATCTCAGGTATGAAAATAAACCGGAATCAGTGGCCTATATTGGTTTCATTCAGGGTGTCACTGTTTTCAATTAAATGACCCTTTATGTGCAAACAGGAATCGACCTGAGGCCTCACTCAGCCTGCTAAGACCAAAGCAAATTTACTGCTTCCCTTTCATTGCATTTCACTGCTTGTCTAAGCAGAAGACCAAAGGTGTCTTTGTTTCCGTCTGCACGCCTCTAGCGTGATCCCTCCCGGCTTGCTCTGGCCACCGCTCCTGTCACTGGCGCTCGTCCGCTCGCTCCTTGCTAACGGAGCACATTATCCGGCTGAAGTTCAAACTCGACGCAGGGGCTTTTCCCAGCTGCTGATCCCACATACTCCTCTCCCCAGGGGGAGAGCAGCACCGGAACGCAATAAGAAACGCCTGACAGTCTTGTTTCCAGGAATCGCTTCATCCGCAGGACTGGTGGCGACGGGGAGATGGATGCCTAGTGCTCCGCATCTATGGTGCAAAGCTGCCCTTCTCGAAGAGGCTTGGCGATGTCTTCACCAGGCACGCAGAACAAGGCTGAAGCTGGACAGATGAAATGCGGTCATAATAAAATGTATTCCTTTAGATATATCAGCCTGATCTATTATATTTGGCAGTTTTTATGTGTATCGCTACTTGTTCCTTGTTATATGGTGTCACTTATTGATTTTGGACTGGCAGCATTTCCAGGGTGTATCCGAGCCGTGTGTCCTGCCTGGGATGGGTGACGGGCTCCCTGTGACTCTGACTTGTGATTTGAAGATGAATGGATGGATATACAAATGATACATATACTGATATGTGTATTACATCAATTGGCTAGTGTTCACTGTATTATGCACAGCTCTTTATTCAGCAGTATCATTTTGTGAAAGTGCAAAATGCATCTTAAGCATAATATGGGATTTAAAGCCTGAGTGGCCAAACGGAAAGGCCAAAGCTTGCAAAAATAAATGCATCTGCAAAGGTTGAAAAGATGAAAGTAGGAATGTAGGTGTAACAAATACACTGACCTTTGTACCTTGATACCTCAGTCTGGGTCAGTCCTGTGACAGAGCTGGCCTCCCTGGCGAGTTTGTTCCTCCGTTTGGCATCGCCTGGATGTACTGTATGGTGTTTTCCACATACTCCAGTCTCCTCCTACCTACCTCCCAAAAACATCTCAGTTTGGTGGACTGGTGTTTTCTACGTTGCCCATCCAGAATATGACCTGCCTTATCACTTATCACCTTAGCAGTATGTTCTCATAACTGGCTAGCTAGCTATGATCGTCTGACTTTACTTGATTATTATTTATTTAGATTTTCAACCTTCTGAGCAGGGCAGGGGGCCCCAAAGAGACTTTTCGGGCCCAAGAAACAAGAAACCCACCTAAGTCATAGATTATGGACGGATGGTAGCTCAGATCTGCAACAGCCCCATAAAATCAGAGATCAGCACCAGATGGTTGGAATGTGCATTAGCCAGGATGCATGTGGCGGTATAGTAAAACGAGAAGGAAACGTTAAATATTAATGCCATTCTTCTTTAATATTTAGCCAGGTGCATGTGGCTTCCCTCATCACAGAGCTTATGTCTCTGGCTAGAGTTACGAGGCAGAGATCGTGCAGCAGAGTTGCCCCGGGCCCCCGTCCACGACAGCCGCACCTTCCCTTTAGCAGCCTGCCCCATTGATTAATTAGCAGGAGGCCGGAATCGGCATTCTGTCAGCAGGACGAGGCGAAGTAGTGCAAGGGCTGCAATTAGCCTTCCCCGAGGAGGGCCGTGAGTGGCAGGGCGCCCCCACGCCGCGGGGGTCCCAGGCTCCCCGGGTCATTACGCAGCATTGTCCATCCGCCCAAAGCCACCACCACCCTCACCGTGCGTGATTGTCTGCTAATTGCTTTTAAGTTCAAGCTCTTTTGCGGGGAAGTAGGTGAAGCGGCCGAGGAGCTAGTGGAGTAGAACTGGAGGGTCCAGCAGCATTTTGTGGAACATGGTAATAACAGTGGGAAACAGTATAAATATATGTATGATTACAAAGGGGTTACATCTGAATATATTTATTTTGATAAAATACTTCTGCTGCTTTGCATATGATCGCCGTGCAGAAATGTCTTCTTTTGGCGTATTTCCAGACGCCGTGGGTCAGCAAAACCATTGGGACATTTCAGCTTGACTGTCCAGCATAAAACTTTTGTTAGAAAATGAATCAAAAGGTCATCAAGTTAAATTACTTTCATGAAGTAAGATACATTAAGTTACATTGCTTATTACATTTTAAGAGGGTAACTAGTAATCTGTAACCTAATCTAAAATTTTCCCAACACTGCAGATGGTCGCGGGGCACACAAACACAATCAAAAAATGGGAGAGAAACGCTAGATAAACAACTATAGAGAACATAATTTGAAGCAGTTCCCTACTCCTTCATTATCTTTCTCTCCTGCATCTCCTTGTGCTTTTAGTTTACTGCTGTGCAAATTTCAGATGTGTGTTTGAAGTATTCTAAAAACATTATTTTTGGCTGCTAAACACATGTACACTGTAACATGGCAAAATATGCTAGTTCAAGAATTTTGATGCACATGGACTAAAAAGAAAAGAAACATACTATGCATGTTACAAGACTGAAATAATAAGGAAATCGCTGGGGGGGGGGGGGCTTTGTTAATTGTGCAGCAATAAATTTGGGGATTATGGGGTGAGAACATTAGACTTAGGTGGACCTTCGGTTCCTGCAATGAGCAGAGGCTGGGGCGTGACGTAGCTCAGGGAATTCTGCTTGGTCGAGGGGTTGGGGGGAGGGGTTTAGTCAGTTAAACTGGTGTTTTTTTCCTTTGAGCACAGATTTTAATGAATATATAATGTGTCCTGGCTGTCACAGCAGACTATTAATATGTCTAGTTGCTTCGGTTTAAGTGGCTTGTATTTTATTTCTAAAACCACAATATTACAGCAATTATATAGTCAGTACTTTATCATGTTTAACATGGTGTAAATGGATAAATATTTGTATAATTAGATTTTCGCGATTAAAAACACTATGGGTGTGTTTCCTATGGTCAGCAAAAGCTGAATGCACACAAAACCACCTTTTTAATTGTCACACAGGAGCAGAAGATGCTCTCTGGATACTCTGCTTTGCCATCACTTCTACTTTTTGCTATATGCATGTGTTATTCCCCAGATGGGGACTTTGCTGCAGAAATCGGAGGAACTGTTCACTTTTAAAGGGCAAAATGTTCAAGCCAGATCCAGAGTCGTCACACGTGACACTGAAGAACGGGCCATACCCACAAAGCCAGCTATTTCAGACATCTTAGCATCACAATATCGTACAAGCAGTTGAAGTCGGTAGTTTAACAAGCTGATTAGAACCGTCTCCCGTTTTGAAATCAATTCCGCAGACGTACTCACCCTACAGCATGGAGACATTCCATTGTGCACATTCAATATACCTTAGTGAAGAAGTGGCCGCCGGCTATGGCCCGCTATGTGGGTTCGAGGGTGCCACAGCGCTTGGCATCAGGCAGAACAAGGACACTGTGGAGAAGACATAAATAATTTGGCAGAGATTTTCATTCTAAGGGACATTTCGGGACATGTGAGTTTATGGCCTGTGATTTATATTCATATTTCAAATGACAAGATCTCAAACCAGCATTAAAATTTACGCTGGTCCTTACATCTCTTTCATGAAGCATAACATGAAGAAAAAATGCAAGGCTAATTAAGCATTCAGCTGGTGGATTTTAAACCCTTATGCCAAGAAGGTTAAAAGCATGGTTTTGCCCTCGCCATATACTCGATGTAGCATATTTGATAAAATCTATTAGCTTTCATACATAGACTGGGTGAGTTTTTGTATTGTTACTTAGTTTGTCAGACAATTAGCACACACATGTATATACACAATCAAGCAATCAGTAAAAAAACTCAACTATAACGACTTTCCTCCAAATTACAACCAATACATAAATCAAAGTTAGAACTTTGGGTAACTGTTTTGCTTCTTAAACTTAAAATGTATCATTAGGCAGGATTGCGAAATTCCCCAAAGGGCTGTGAAATAGTTCCTCTGCTTTTCATCACCCCTGATCCATAAAGCTGAGACATTGGTATCAACTATATACCGTTTCAGTGTATTTTAAGTTAAATCTTATCTATAGTGCTTATAATAATGACCTTAATGATAATGATGATGATGAGTTTCATAAATCGTAGGGGTACCTAAAAAAAATAAAAAAAATTGCATATCCAATACTAGTCAAAGCAAAATAATCAATAAAGACCCCCTGCCAAAGTGTGACCTTCATAATAACCAGCACAGATTTGCAACAACCCCATAAAATATTTGTCATTTTAAATAACTGTAATTGTTATGCACATACGACTGGAGCAGTACCTCAAACAAAAACTAAAATATTTAAATGGAATGTTTCAATATTATTACACTTTAAAATTAAAATATCAAATCAGATACAAGGTCAACATCAAGAGCTGTGTAAAACTGTGAAAAATGTTCTTTGGAATAGCTTGCTGTGTTATACATGCTGTTTAAAAGTACAATATCAGCCTTTGATTGAAGAGGCAATTTTTATTAAAATTTACCTTGTATCAGTTTCAGGAAAAGAAACCGATGCTTCATACTGCAATGCATTATAGGACAGAGCAATTCAATAAATGAAAATGACTATTATAAAGAATTTACTCAATGTCAAGTCAAGTCAAATTAAGTGGCTTTTATTGTCATTTCAACCACATACAGTGATACAGTAAATAGTAAAATGAGACAACGTTCCTCCAGGACCACAGCGCTACATATAACACTACATCAGCAAAGGACTACATAAAGTGCAGGCATATAAAATGTGCAAACATTGCAAGAACAGTGCAGACACAAGACAGAGACGTGCAGTAGAAAATAAAGATGAAAAGATAATGATAAGACAGGCAGAGCAGCGCTACTGGTATACAGTCCTGATGGAGGTGAAGTCTAAAGTGCAATAGTGCAATGGGTCGTGCAAAAAACTAAAAGTTGTAGAAAAAGTGTGGGGGAAGAAACTGTCGCACAGTCTGGCAGTGAGGGCCCGAATGTTCTAGTACCTCTTGCCAGAAGACAGGAGGGTGAAGAGTGTGTGTGAGGGGTGCATGGGGTCCTCTACAATGCTGGTGGCTTTGTGGATGCAGCGGGTGTGATTAGTGTCTGTGATAGAGGGAAGAGAGGCTCCAATGATCTTCTCAGCTGTTCTCACTATCCGTTGTAGGGTCTTACGATCCGATACAGTGCAGTTTCCATACCAGACAGCAGCTCAGGACACTCTCCATAGTCCCTCTGGAGAAGGTAGTGAGAATGGGCTTTCCTCAGCTTTCGCAGAAAGTAGAGACACTGCTGGGCTTTTCTGGTTATGGAGTTGGCGTTGAGAGACCAGGAGAGGTTCTCCACCAGGTGAACACCAAGGAATTTGGTGCTCTTGAAAACCTCCACAGAGGATCCATTGATGTTCAGTGGACAGTGATCGCTCTGTGTTCTCCTGAAGTCGACAATCATCTCCTTTTGTTTTGTCCATGTTCAGAGACAGGTTGTTCACTTTGCACCAGTCCATTAGCTGTTGCATCTCCTCTCTGTATGCTGACTCATCGCTCTTGCTGATGAGACCCATAGTCATGTCATCGGTGAACTTAATGATGTGGTTCGAGCTGTGCATTACTGCACAGTCATCAGGCAGCAGCGTGAACAGCAGTGGGTTGAGCACACAGCCCTGGGGGACTCCAGTACTCAGTGTGGTGGTGTTAGAGACGCGGTTTCCGATGAGGTCTGTCAGTCAGAAAGTCCAGGATCCAGTTACAGAGGGAGGTGTTCATGCCCAGCAGGCTCAACTTTCCAATCAGGTGCTGAGGAATTACTGTGTTGAATGATGAACTGAAGTCTATGAACAGCATTTATACATATGTGTCCTTACTGTCCAGGTGGGTGAGGGCCAGATGAAGGGTGGTGGTGATGGTGTCATCTGTTGACCCGTTGGGGAGATAGGCAAACTGCAGTGGATCCAGTGAGGGGGGCAGCAGGGTCTTAATGTGCCTCATGACAAGCCTCTCAAAGCACTTCATCATGATGGGTGTAAGTGCAATAGGACAGTAGCTGTTGAGGCAGGACACTGAGGACTTCCTTGGTGCAGGAACAAAGGTGGTGGCCTTGATGCACGTTGGAATGACAGCAGTGTTCAGGGAGAGGTTGAAGATATCAGTGAGGACATCTGCCAGCAGGTCTGTGCATTCTCTGAGCACTCTTCCAGGCATGTTATCTGGACCAGCAGCCTTCATTAAAGGCTTAACTCTGTGGATGTTTGAACATTGACCAATATATTTTATAAATGTGTTCATGTTCTTCCATGTTTCAATAGTAAATAAAGGTGTAAGCCAGTATATCAATCAATTAGTCAAGAGTACATTTTATTTCAAGAGCTTTACAATTGATATCCTGGGGGGGGGGGGGTATAAAAGAGAGTGGAAAACTAATGGCTAATCCCTAACAATTCCAAGGAGGGAAATTAATATTGCAGGAAAACAGTATGGATAAATAAAAGAAAGTGACAGATTACTATTGAAAACCATGGCAGTCAGTTTGTCATGGCTGCAAGCTGCCCGATAAATGCTGGGACATCCATTTTCTGGAGAACACATGATAGCTGGGGTTGTACAAACTGGTAGTGAGTCCTATTTTTTGGGGTCATTACATATGAAGGACATATTACCTCTGACAAGCTTCTTAATGCTCTGCCAGCAAGCTCTGATGCTCTGATCCAAGGTCTTTGTCCGGGAGAATATGGATATCTATTGTGTCAAAAGCTGTGGCTTGAAAAAAGAGAGACTGTGGCAATCAGGAAAGGGAATGAAGCCATCCAATATTTTGACAGAGGCCATCTCAGTCCTGTGCTTTTTCTCTGGGAGCAGAGATATTATGTGACCGTGTGACGGCTGTGAGCTGCCGGAGACTAGATTTCTCAAAAAATTTTAAGAGTTTTATAGCTTGACTACATCCATCTTAGGAGAATATTGTGGGAATGCATCGCCTTATGTGAGCTTTGCAGTTTCCAGCACAAGCTTCCACACTATTTCAGGGTATGAGGTCATGTAAATCAGTTAAGAGGCTGTATCTAAATCACTCAAAGCGACGAAGGCAGATATTAGTGCGTTTAACAATCATAAAAGCTACACAAACAGTAGATTTTACTTAATTATTGTTATGTACTGTGAATCTGATCTTAAGATGTTTTTAAATGAAACTGGCACCGAATGAAAGTTGCTATACGAAAAGTGGATATGTTGATTTCTTTTGTTGTATTTTTGATTCTCGACAGTATGTCAGTTTTACTGAACGTTATCAGCAAACATCATTACATAATCATGAAGAGTGCATTATTATATTTTCTTGTAGACTGACAGTCATCCTAGTGCATCCTGGGAAAGGCTACACATTTACAATGACCCAGTATTTGATAATTTGTCACAGAACTGGATGTATGGACTTTCTAGCCAGGTATCATAAAATACTAATTTAGTCCAGCAGCATTTCTGTTCTAATCTTCAATAATCTGCTTTAATGTTAAAATGTGGCCATGGCTCGTTCGAAACTTTAACATTTTGATTCTTTCAGGGTTTTGCCTATATTCATTGCGTCACCCAGTACAGCAGAAAATTCCTCAGACGGCTTGTCGATGGTGGGTGCGCTGAAGAGAGATTATAGGAAACATACCAGGTAAAAACTGCTTTGAAGTCTGTGATGGTTATGGCAGCCAAAATGCCCTTGAAATGCAACTTTGTTTTTTGATCTCACAGTCTAACCCACATGCGTTTCTAACTTAATAAGAAAACACTTGGAACATCAATCTTCTGCCTATTGGTTGATGGCAACAGACATGTGCACATTTGTTGAACAAAGCAGCTGATTTCAAAACATATGCAAGAATATATTTAAAGGTGTCAGGAACATTTTATTGAAATAATATTATCTGCAAAAATATCCCATATTCCAGCATATTCAAAAGGACAGACGCATATCACTGCAATTTCCATTTGCCCTTTGGATGCTCAGGAATTCGTGTCATTCTGTTTTGTTGGCCTTTTGTCCATGTCCTTGACATTTCCGCCCTTTTCCCGTGATTTTTGACAACTATCCCTTCCTTCTGATACATTTCAGACCAGCCTTCTTTACGAAATTGCGTGAAATGGCCCGACACACATCTTTCTCTCCACTTTGAGCCCTTTTTCATTATGGCACTGCAGGTCTTGGGCCCCTGCCATCCCTCTTCGGGAACACGCTGCTCTACTTAAGTTTAACGCACTTCCATTTGCCCCTTTAGAAGTCAGAGTCGCTTTGATCGACTCCCTTTGATATCGCAAAGGGTAGGTGTCAATGCTTAGGTAGCATAGTACAAGCTTTGTAACTCATTCGGAGAGTTTATATAACTGTGCCAAGATTACAATCACAAGGAAAGCGGTACAACGGCACATGCAATGTATCAAATCATACTTTCATTGACCATCCACAATTTTACTATTCATTTCCTTGGCCCCATGCACCCCCTCAGGCTGTGGATACCTGCATGGCTCACCTCGCTCGCCACAATAGCCAATCGAAATCTCACACGAGCCCAGCGAGACTCCTGGTTGGCTAACTGCATTAAAAACAAAACAGATGGGAAACCAGGAAACAGGAAACCATGTACCAGCTGTCAGTCTAAGTTTGAATTTCATATGCATTGTTAGTTTTCTCTGGTCCCCTCAATATGGTCCTGCAAAGAAATAAGCCTGATAAGTTATTAATATGAGGCCCACAAAGGCCTGCTCTTCAAAGAATCATTGCATAAGAAGGAGAGCTGAATCGCTAAGTTTGTCTTTGCTTGTTTTCCTCCATGAGCAAAAAAATAAAACCCTGTGTCACAATACTGCAAGAGGAGATCAGATTTTGCCTGAAAAGGTGTAAATGACAGACTTACTGCTATCAACAGTATGCAAATCCTCAAAATTTGATTCATAATTAACATAGTAAGTTAATTGTGATGTTTAAAAAGGTCCAGAGATTGAAAGGTAAAAAATAAACAACAATGTGTCATTTTTATCTTGTTGTTATTTACAAATAACGTTTACAAATCTGGCACGCACAATGTGATAATTACAAAAATATATACATACTCACACATACATACACGGGTTTGTAATTTTAAGTCTATGGGGACTCTCCATTCATTTTTATGGGGAAAACTCTAATCACAACAAAATGACATTAACTTCTACCCAGCCCTAACCTTAACCAGGAGTAACCAAACAACATATGAGATTTTAGGTATTTTTACTTTTTCAGTTGCATTCGTAAGGTCTTTGTGAGGACCTGAAAAGCGGTCCACAGGTTTTTATTACATCGCACGGGACATTTGGTCCCCATAATGTAATATAAACTTAATCCATACAAAAACACACACACACATACATAAAGATGCACATCTACATGTACATGATCTTGCCTATTCAGTTCTCTGGGTAGTGAGACACATCAGAGTTGGCGGTGATATTGCGGACACTGTGGCTGTGACAGGATCGCCGAACCTCTGAGCTGATCATGACCCCAGCATCACTGGGTATATCCACGACCTCCATACAACCCTGCTTCTCACCTAGGGCCTGCCTTCGGCTGACACACAAGCTAACCGTGGTCTATTTTTTACCTCTGGGTTCAGATTCTGACATGGGCATACAAATCCAAAAGAAAGAGAGACTGGGTTAAATATACCTGCTGAGAGTGGCGTGGGCGAGTGCCCTCAGTGACCTTTTTCCGTTTTTATTTTCAAAAAATAAAATTTAAAAAACTGCACATGCGCATGACTTCTTTAACCCTCTGGCGCGTAGCGGTCACTACAGTGGACAGCTGTGTAAAAGTAATCAACTGGGAAATCAACTGTTTTATGTTGAGTGCTTAAGCGCATGTAATCCAGTGTCGTGGACATGTC
>JABFEA020000029.1:3292404-3309884 GCA_019775915.2 Cyphomyrus plagiostoma
AAGTTATTTGTTTTTGTCATGCCTTAAGAAGAGTAACAACAAACAGAAAATAATTCATGCATCAGAGGGTTAATTCTATAGCTAAAGTAAGCGTTCCACAATGAAGGACCACAATAAAAGAAAAAAAAACTAAGAAACAGACACTGGAATTTTTGTTTGACTTCTAAATGGGGCCTGATCCTGACTTGTTTATCAAATGTCACTTCTTTTCTAAGCATTTATTTTTGTTTATTCTGCAACCAATACCCATATGGTCTTGTTAAACCGAAAATAAATTTATGCCCAGAAAGGAGCACTTTTCCCTGACCTTGAGCTGTGTTTTGTTCATGTACTAACTTGATAGGTGTGCATGTATACACATTCAGCGGTTTGCATATTAATGTGTTGATCCTAATTACGGAGTCATTTTGAACTCAGAAGTGACAATGAGATATTCTTAGCCATGAGTCCATAATCTTAAAGCCTCGCATTCATCTCTCTTATTTTAAAACTATTTAATTATCTTGACAATTATTTCAGCATTGCTGACTGTGTAAAATATCGAGGTTGCCGGGAGACAGAGCCGGCTGTGGTGTTTCAGGACTAACTACAATCAGTACCTAGAATAATTTATGTGAATAAAATGACATTAAGATCAAACACCAAAAAAAACTAATGATAAAGACAAGAATAGTGCCATTTGGTCTCTGCCTTACTTAGCCCTCATTATCATGTCTGTGGTCTCTATCTAAGGGCTTTGATGACCAACCTAGGGTGGACATGCTTGTCTGAGAATATATACAAATATAAAACACCCAAAGAATGATTGGGTGTTTGTGTATATCTATCTTCTTTTGGAGGGAAAAACTCTGATATGAAGTCTTCAAGGGAGTGAGGGGTGAGTTCCAGGTAAACCTGCCTAAAATGGGCATTTTAAGCCCCACTGCCACTTACCACACATAGCAGAAACTCAAGGTGACCAGGATCCTTAACTTTCTCTAGCAAACTTAAGCTTTATACTTTGTTGTTTTCCTTAACAATTTCCCCCCGTTAACTTACAGAACTGGAATTCGCAGGAGCGCATTCGTTCAAAATTAGCCAGAACAAAAGTCTCAGGACTTATATTCAGCCCTGCGTCAATGACGAAAGCCACAGCCCATTCAGCCGGTGATTGTCACAGTTATAAATCAATTGCAGGGTACGGCTATTTTTTCAAGACCTAAATTTCAGTTGATTGCATTAAAATTTGCCATAGGCCTTTCAAACACACAAAGAGTTTAAACTATCCCCACTAAATGTTCACACTGTATAAAGAAAGATACTGTATAATGTAATGGTAATAGCATCAGTGAAAGTCAGGCTGGTAATGAATATCTAAAGTAGGTATCACCGCCTTCATGAATAGCCACCTTAACATGATGGAGGGGTTTGCGTGCCTCCGTGATCCTCGGAGCTATGTTGTCGGGGGCAATTTTCCTCTGGTAGGGTCTCCCAAGGCAAATTGAGCCTAGGTGAGCGGTCAGACTAAGTGTGGTTCATATCGACCCTCATGAGAGTATTGGGAAGACTGGGGCCTTGCACTGGAGCCAGGCCAGGGGTAAGAGCTTGAAGGCGAGTGCCTGAGGGCCGTGCCTCCATCCATGGGGCCTGGCTGGGCAAAGCCCAAAGGTGTTACAAGAGTTTGCCCCCCTGTGGTCCAACCACCTAGAGGGGGAGCTGTGGGAGTCAGATGAGGTGTAGATTGAGTAGCATTCGAAGGCAGGGGCCTCGATGGACCATTTGTCGGTTACCAAAACTGGCTCTCGGTACAGGAAAGCAACCTCTTTGGTGGGAAAGGAGCCTAAGCTAAGCTAGTGTGGGAGGGAGAGAGATACCGACTAGATATAGTAGGGCTCACCTTGATGCACAGCTCTGGAAATAAACTCCTGGAGAGAGGCTGGACTCTATTCCACAATGGAGTTGCCCATGGGGAAAGGCACCAATCAGGGGTGGGTCTGCTTGTAGACCCCCGGTTCAGTGCGAGTGTGTTGGAGAGGGTCGCCACACTTCAAATTCGAGTCGGGGGAAGGGCTCTGACTGTTTGTGCATTTGTGCCAAACACCAGTCCACCAACCTTCTTGGAGACCATGGAGGAGGGGCTGGAAGCCACCCCTTTGGGGACTCCATTGTTCTGCTGGGGGACTGTAATGTTCACCTAATTAATAACAGTTAAACCTGGAAGGGTGTGATTAGAAGGAATGGCCTACCCAAATGGAATCTGAATGGTGATCAGTCATTTGACTTCTGTACTAACCACAGTTTGTTCATAATGAACACCATATTCAAACATAAGGGTGTTCATAATTATACGTGGCACCAGACCACCCTAGGGTGGTGTGGGCTTCTCTAGGCCTGAGGTCATTGAAGTAGTTAAAAAACTCTGCTGTTGGGCTATCTTGGCTGACACGCTTCTTCAATGTTGCGTGAATGTCGAGGACAGAGCATTTGGATTGGCAGACTGGAAAGTGGAAAAGTGGACTGGAGAATGCGTTCCAACTTCAGTGGGATCACACTCCTCAACTTCTGTGGGAAGGTTTATGCCAGAGTACTGGAGTGGAGGATCTGTTCGTTGGTTGAACCTCGGATTCAGGAGAAACCTTGCGAATTCCATCCTGGCCAGGGAATACTGGACCAGCTTTACATCCTCACAAGGATATTGGAGGATTCATGGGAGTTTGCCAAACCAGTCTACATGTTTTTCGTGGACTTCAAAAAGGCATACAATCGTGTCCCTCCGGGGATCCTGTGGGGGTGCTTCAGGAGTATGGGGACATCAGGTCGAAACGAAAGCTTAATTTGCATTGTCAGACTCCTTCCTGGTGGGTGTTGGACTCTGTCAGGGCTGGCTTTTGTCACCAATTCTTTTAATAATTTTATGGAAAGAATTCCTAGGCGTAGGCAACAGGCAGAGGGGGTCCAGATTGGGGGCCTTCGGATCCTGTCTTTGTTCTTTGCGAATGACATGGTCATGCTGGTTTCATTAGCCAGTGACCTGCCGCATGCACTGGGGTGGTTTACAGCGGACTGCGGGGCAGCTTGGATGAGGATCAGCACCTCCAAGTCTGAGGCTATGGTTCTCCACTGGAAATTGGTGGATTGCCCACTTCGGGGTGGGGGATGAGTTGCTGCCCCAAGCGGAGGAGTTTAAGTACCTCAGGTTCTTGTTCAGGAGTGAAGGAAGAAAGGAGCAGGAGATTGATAGATGGATTGGGGCAGTGTTGGCAGTAATGTGGACGCTGTACCATTCTGTCATGGCAAAGAGGGAGCTGAGCTGGAAGGCAAAGTTCTATATTTACCAGTTGATCTACATTCTTACTCTACATTCTTACCATCTATGGACATGAACTCTGGGTAGTAACCGAAAGAATGAGATCACAGATACAAACCAATGAAATGAGCTTCTTCTGCCAGTTGGCTGGGCTCAGCCTTCGAAATGGGTGAGGAGCTCAGACATTCGAGAGGGACTCAAGGTAGACTCACTGCTTCGTAACATCAAAAAGGATCCAGTTGAGGTAGTTCAGGCATCTATCTAGGATGCCTCCTGGGCAGCTCCCCTGCAAGGTGTTTTGGGCATGTCCAACCAGGGGGAGGCCCTGGGGCAGACCCAGGACATGCTGGAGAGATTGTATCTCTTGATTGGCCTGGGAATGCCTTGGTGTTCCCCCGGAGGACCTAGAGGAAGTGGCGTATACTGCATCAGTATGGTGAACCTCTGTGAACCTGCCCGCCCCCCGAGCCCCCCAGCTCTGGCTTGTGTCACATGGCTTGTGCGTGATTTTATTCCTTTGAGCATGTCTGTCAGAGGTGGTGTCAAGTGATTGATGCTTAGCATGTCACTGTCACTTGGTGTGGGAATATTTGTGGGAGTCTTATCAATATTAAGGTCTATTAGGCATATCAAAAAACAACATGAGCAAAACATAGTCTTTAACTGGCTGAAAGTAAATATTAATACGAAGAGTGAAAATATTTCACTCTTCGTGTTGTATTGCTTATCACATCATGCTTAATAGCTACACTGTCACTGTGCTTCTTCAGCACTGTAGCAATAGTGAGATCATAACGCTCGCCGACCTTCACGATCTTCACAGGTGAAAAACCTGCAAATCTCTGTCTCTAATAGCAGGTGGGAACAACAACATTCACAAGTGTTTGTTTTTAACTAGTTATGCAACAATACAGCATATATGGTGGCATGGCAACCCATTGGGAATCCACCACGTACCAGCAGATGTCAATCAGCACCACGCGAGCAGATGGCAGCAACGGGATCCTCACGGTCAGCCCGGAAACCACATGTGAGGAGTTTAACAGGAGGTGGCCACTAATTAGCCCAGGCAGGGGCCAGGACTGGCTTCCCACAGCATCTTGTAGCCCGGAGCAGAGAGCGGAGAGGCTCAGGGACAAAGCTGAGCTTGCAAGCTGCTGACGATGTTTCCTCACTCTGGCCTGAGGGGCCCATGCCTGCCCGCTTGGGGGAAGAGACCCCCCCCACCCCCTCCGCGCAATAAACAGCGCCACTCACGGGGATTCCCATACTTCTTGCCTGCCACACTACCCCAGTACAAATTATCACCCGCTTTGTTGAATTTATGAAAATTCACTGAAAATAAAGCAATTCCCATTGAAGGTGCAGGTGCAGGAAGAAGAGGCAGATTTAAATACACCATGAGTGCTCATTGATGGCTGTGGCGATGGGTACGCTTGTCACCCAGGGACAATCAGCAGTGCTGGCCATCAGTTACCACACTCACTGTGACACCGCTTCAGACAGACAGCATCTATCTGATGCAGAGGAGGGCGCTCTCCCGGATTCATGTAGAAATGATAAAAGGCAGTAAAATATAATTAAATTTTGTTAGAGGAAGAAGTAAGTAAGATGAGTGCAATTATTTTCACAATTGTTTAATTCTCAAGCATTTGGTCAATGGTGTATATCACAGATCCTCTCTCTGGGGCTGGGGTTTAAGGTTTTTTTAAAAAAAATCATCTAGGAATCATTCTGCAGGACCTTCTCCAGTTTTGATGATATATAAAACCACAGGAATAGGGATTTAATTGCCTACAAGGTGTATCGATATGTTAGAGAACAAAGGACACAAAGATCCTCAGAGTGAAGGGGCTCATTAACGTTCGGCTGCAGGAGACCAACTCGCTTCAAGACCTTAGGGGAGCACCTGTGTAAACCACAGCCTCTAGCCTCACCAGATGCTGTGTTACAGCTGCTCGTACCTGGAGAGGCATCCTTGTCAGCTGCTCCCATCGGGCAGACTGAGTTCTGACCGAAGAGGAAATCCCATAGGGTGCAATTTCTAGGACTTTGCTACTATTTCTGCAGTCACATATAAATACCTAACCTAAGGAGGTGCTTGGCTATCAAGGGCCTAAAAGACATTAAAAGGGGCCAAGGGGGCGGTGGATGGGGGTGAGTTGGGGACTCCAGAGGGTCTGTAACGGTGTTACTAAAGCTGTGAAGGAAGTGAGTCATGGACCAATTACTACTGAACACTCATACTGAAAAAGGCATAGAAGAAAAGGCAACGACATAAATATTATTTACACACTGTACTGTACAGTGAGAGGCATTTCTCATAACCTACATTCTAAATTCGGAACCTTGTTAATCCAGAGAAATGAAAAAATCTTCATTTGAAATATTCTTAAAATTCATTCATACACATATTTGGATGGAAACATGTCATACACATCTTACATGCCATTGTGATTCTGCTTTTGTTATCATGTCTACTTCCAGTCAGAGAGCACCTTATTAGGAACACTTGTTTATTCCATTATCTAATCAGCCCATCATGTGGCAGCATCGCACTGTGTACAATCATGTACTCACTGGTCAGGAGCTTTACTTAATGTTCACAGCAAACACTATAATGTGGGAAAAATACATCTGAGTGATTTTGCTCATAGCATAATAGTTGGTGCCAGACAGGCTGGTTTGAGTATTTCTGTAACTGCAGATTCTGGGATTGGAATTGGGATTTTCATGACAGTCTTTAGAAGTTACTTAGAATGGTGCAAGAAAATGAAAAAAAACATCCAGTGAATGGCAGACAGAAATGCTTTGTTGAGAGAGGTCAGATGAGAATGGGGAGTATAGATCAAGGTTACAGAAAGGCCCAGGTAACTGCAATAACACTGCAGAACTGTGGTGAGCGTTAAAGTATCACAGAATGCACAACACATTAAACCATGAGGCGGATGGGCTACAACAGCAGACGACCATGTTGGGTTCCTCTCCTGTCAGCCGAAAACAGAAAGCTGAGGCTGCAGTGGGTAGAGGCTCACCAAAACTGGACAGCTGAAGACTGGAAAACCGTAGCCTGGTCTGATGAACCTCGATTTCTGCTGAGGCTCATGAACGGTAGGGTCAGAGTTTGGCATCAACAGCATGAATCTATGGACGGGGTAATGGTGTGGAGAATCTTTTCTTGGCACACACTGAGCCTGTCAACACCAATCAATCATTGCTTCAATGCTACAGTCAATAAGAGAACTGCTGCAAACTATCATAGCCACAAGATACCCATCTTCAAATGATTAATTCCATCATGCAAATGCACCATGTCACTAAGCAAAGCTTGTCTCATACTGGTTTCATGAACATGACAATGAGTTTAGTGTTCTTCAGTGGCCATCTGAGTTAAATTTGGAATGTGGTGGAACAAGAGAGTCGTAGCAAGGATGTGTTGCTGACAAATCTGCAGAAACTGTGAAGCTTTCATGTCATCATGGACCAGAATATCAGAGGAATGTTTTAAAATACGGTATATTTTTTATAAAATATGGATTTTTGAAACATTCTGTTTCATGGAGTAAGAATGTTTTTACAGTTACTTACAGCCTAAAAAAGTTTGACAATCAAAAATCCATGTAACAGTTGAAAGAATGAATCTAAAAGTTGATGCAGCTGTAAAATGAATCGTTGTGTTGTTTTAGTTTTATCTCTACAACATTGTCCCCCATCCACCAATCACATGGTTCTGATTGCCATTCCTGATGGCAGTGATTTCCAGACACTAGGTATCTGCCCCACAGATACAAAAGCCATTGTTAGAAAAAACATGTTTTTCATTGTGTATCAAGACACTATCCAACATCGAATTACCAAGCTGAGACTGAAACACAAAAACAGGTGAAAAGAAAATAGCAATTATGCTGCAAGTAAGTAGCTATTGTTCTTGTGGACAAATAATATCGTAAACAGTGGGAAAAGCTAAACTGGAAAGTCAAACAGTATTGCTACCTGCAGATCTATATCTCTGGAATCTAACAAATATTGCATCACCTGTGAAAAGTTAGACAAAGCTCCTTTGAATTGTGGTAGTGACCTGCAAAATATGATGGACATTTTCCCCAATACAGAAAGGCTGTCCCATCAGTTCACTGATTCAGACTTAATAATTTTGTAGAGATTTACTGTTTGTTTGGTGTGCCTTGTTCGATCCTTGTCGGGAACGATGTGGTACGCTTCCTTTCAAGTACCGACAGATAACTGTCTCCTCAGTGTCTTGCTGTCAAAGTTTTGTTCCAACACATTCACTTTGTGCTCTTCTCACACAATCACTGTTCCCATGAACCTTCAAAACCTGCAGTTGCGGTGTTATATCTTCTTGACCAGTTGTGGTTATTGCTTGATATGAACTCAGATCTTGCTGTTAACAAATAACCTTTTTCATATGACTGTGTTTAATTGACTTTATCTGAATATGCTGTGGGTACATTTCAGAAGAGGGCACAGGTACATACTGTACAGTGAGCGGCCTGTCAATGTTTATCCAACTAAATACCCACACCTGCATGTACATTCAAAGACCTACTTTATTTAATCTTCTGGCTTTGATATTTAGGATGCTGAAAAGGTCACAGCTTTGAAAACTTCAAACAGAAGATTTACAGAATTATCCCAGTTGCATCAGCTTGTATGCTGTTGAGATTTCTGAGGGTAGTGATCCACATGATCAAATTGATAACCCTATTGGATACCAGCAGTTCATGATCTGACGAATGACGTTTACCCAAAGGAAAGGAAGACTGCAGAAAAGTCTTTGCAATTCGGTTTCTTCTAGATAAAAAATTAGATCAGAGTATCACAAACACAAGACTGCTTTGGTTCGCATTGCACAGATTTTCTGCATGATAAATCATTCTTAAAACTCTGTCAGAAAGCTCGGTTGGGTTTAAAAATAGATCTCTGCAGCATTTTGCGGTGTCTCACTTCATCTCCACTCCAAGCAGATCTCAAAATTACTGCAAGGTTTCAGCTGGCTCTCCCTAATCATGCACAGTGATTCGCAAAACTAGCCATGACAAAATCACCTCTTTTACTCGATAACAAAATGCTTGCATATTTTTTCGTGCAATATTTTAATTCAGAATATTCATAATCAAAATGAATTTAATATCACAATATACATTTAAAAATATACAAGGTGTCCATAAAGTCTCTTTACAATTTCAAAAATTTATTACAAAGGCAAATGAAAAAACAGATATGTGGAAATTATTACAAAATGAGATGTATATATTTAAGTTTGTTTTGCCCCATTTAATACACCTCTATATGGGCACCATTAGTTGCACGAAGCACATCAAGATGGTACTCGATTTCTTGCCATATTCGCTGTAGCATACCCTCATCAATGGTGGCAATGGCATCAGTTTTCTGGAGTCTGCTTTAGATTAGTGATGTCCCGCACCTTTGTTTGCAATGTGATTAAAGACTTTGATTACCACTGAGTACATAGAACAAATCTGATGATGATATTTCATCAATTGCCTTTATAATACATTTTTGAAATTGTAAAGAGACTTTATGGACACCATGTATATGCCATTTATATTAGAGCAGGAGTCTTCAAACATTTTAACCTAAGGGCCAGTTCACTGCCATTCAACTTTCAGGAGGCTTGTCTGTGGGTAAAAAAGAGAAGGATTCATTGTAACCATTTTTCATTCAATGTACACTAATTCCTAATATTATTGACTGCAAATTACACATAAATCAAATATGTAATAGTTACTTTGAATCAAATATAGGAGTAAATAAAGGATTAATATCAAGTCACCTAGCATTATTTCAATGTGAATTGTGGGCTTTTTACTATGTTTGACACTGTCAGTTGTAATGGGTAATGCTAGTGAACATCAGTGCGTCTGGATCTGTTTGGAAAATTGAAATGTTTCAGTCTGAAAAAGGTCTGCTCACAGATATCGGTGCTACCAAAAATGGTTGTTATTTTGAATGCATGTTGCTTGAGATTCGGGTAACCTGGAATACTGAAGTGGCATTGCTTTTTAAAATACTGTATACTGGAGTATAATGTTGGGACAGTATTAATAACAATCATCCTTTATTTGCATAAGTATGAGTACGGGGACATTGGGATGCTTCTCTTTGCCTACCCCATCTCGTTCTCCATAGCGAGGGTGTCACAGCATAGGGTCAGCTAACATGCAGCGCCTGAGGAGCTGGGGGCAAGGGCCTTGCTCAAGGGCCCATACACACGTGAATATTCTGCCAGAGCTGGGGCTCAAACTGGCGACCTTCTGATTTCAGGCCCCCTGAGTTGCCCAAGTGTAGCGCTGCCTGGGGTAGCGGGGTGTTGGGGAGCCAGCGGTAGAATGTGCTAACCAGATGGGGCAGGATTGTGGCGGGAAAACTTCTTGCCAGGTAATTTTATCACTGCGGAATATTGAAACAATGGATTTCTGGGACCATATGCACTGTTTATGCTGGCAAGAGAGCCATAGTTTGGGGCGCCCTGATTTAGAGCATTTCGTGGTAGCAAAGTTGGCCGTACAAAATTGCCTACACACTTAGTGGAATGGCCCACTTTGTAGAAATACCCACTTTTTGGAATGGCCCATTCCAGTGCTTCACAATAAATGATCGCAGATTTCAAGGTAAAAACACCTGTATCTGTAAAGTGTCTCATTCAGGTAATGAAATTTGAAGACATCATGAAGACCAAGGAGCTTTCAAAGCAAGCCAGTAATCGATTTATCACAAACTACAATTTAGCAGAAGGATACGACATGAGCAAAAAGGAAGCTGGAAAGCAGTGCCAGTTTTTAGCTGTAGAGTTCAGTGGCTGCAATGGGAATGTGCATCAGTCAGGCATATCCAGCACACTGCATGAAAGTGGGCTGCATGGCATAGGACAAGAAGAAAGCAATTATATATATGCAGAAGAAATTAAGAGACCACAATTTTTTGTTTCACTCATTTCTCAATTTGTTGGTAGTGCAACTGTGAATATTTTTTTTGCAAACTGCAGTCTGGATCTTCCCTGTACTCCACTCCGAGGAAATCGCGGTGAATGTCCTCCCCCATGCAAATGATCCTTTGATCCTGGGCTTTCCCTGGCTGCAGCAACACAACCCACAGCTAGATTGGAGGATGGGTGTGCTGACTGCTTGGTCCTGCGAGTGTTTAACCTCCTGCATGTCCCTTCTCTGCAAAGCAGTGGTACAGTACTGTAAGTCCAGAGCCAGAGAAGCTGAGCCTGATTCTAGAGGAGTATCAAGACTACCGTGATGTGTTGAGTAAGGCGCGAGCCTTCGCTCTCCCCCCACACTGGGACTAATTTTTTGTTTCACTCATTTCTCAATTTGTTGGTAGTGCAACTGTGAATATTTTTTTTGCAAACTGCAGTCTGGATCTTCCCTGTTTCTCATTAATGAAGGGCTTCTTCCTTGCTTTATGGGACCTTAGTCCTGCTTCTAGGAGCCTGATACAAACTGTCCTAGCAGTGCACGGTTAATGTCATCCTTTGATTCATGAGAAACTGTGATGTCTGGCATTAGAATGCTGCTTCCTCCCTTCACCTGGCTGGTTCCCAGTGTCTTCTGCTTCACCTTATTCTTCTGTACTGCTGTGTTAGAAATTTTGAGCCTGGAAGCAACCTGCTGCCCAGCGTAGCCTTCTGCCAGCAGAACCACAATTAAATCAGAATCTTAAATCGCAGATTTGTTTAATATAATAATAACAAACGACACTTTATTAATCCCCTTGGGGAATTTGTCTTTACGCCTCCCTCAACTTGCTCTTTTTTGTAGAGTAAGTTGTCCATGAAGGACAGCCACCTGTAACAGCACCCAGGAAGCTGGGGGTTAAGGGCCTTGCTCAAGGCCCCACAGACGTGCTGAGGCTGGGTGTAAACCAACAACCTTCTGATTACAGGCACAGAGGCTTAGCCCACTGAGCCACACGCTGCCCCCCAGAGTGGCCTCTTAAACTTTTTCACGGCTGTACACACACACACACACACACACACACACACACACACACACACACACGCACACACACACACACACGAGTTGGTTTTCCTATCTAAATGGGGACCGTCCATTCATTTCTACAGGAAAAACCATAATCCCAATCATGACACCCTTAACCCCTACCCATCCCTAACCTTAACCATACGTAACCAACCCAAATGCAATACTTTTGGTGTTTTTACTTTTTTAATTGCATTCACAGATTTTTATAAAACTGAACTTATCCAAAGGGGACCTCAAATGATGTCCCCAAAAGTAAGAAAATTTCAGGTTTTACTACACTTTGGGGACAATTTGGTCCTCAAATGTGATCTATGCAAACCCCCCGCACCCAGCCACACACACACACACACACACACACACACACACACACACACGCGCGCAAAGAGTTATGCTAGTGCAGATTAATTATTAATGGCTTAATTTAATTTAATTTAATTAACAGTAATTAAAAAGATAAACTTTGAAAACTACAAATAATTTAAAAATAACTGAAAAATTTAAAAAAATGTCATATGTTTTCCATGAAATTCTTTTAAATAGTATTTATGTATAATTATGATTTAATAATACCTGAAGCATGTTTTGTCTGTTTTGAGGACATTAGTACATAATATGCCCTGTGTATTCATGTAGGATAAAAATATTAAAACTTAAACTAAAATGAAAACATATGAAATCAAAATAGAAACATAAAATAAAAAGCCAGACTGAAACTAAATAAAACTAGATTACAAATAAAAATTGAAAACACTATTAATCAATATTCAAAAGTATAATAATACTGGTACAGACTCAACACAGAAAATCACCTAGGCAATACCATCCATGTAGTACAGAAGGGTGCAAGGACTATAACGTTTCAGGGCAACTTTTCATCCATGGGGACTGGAGGGGTGGAAAAATTCGAAAAAGAACGGAGAGCGCAAAATGCTGCCATGTACCAGAGAAATGGAAAAGTCCATTTCAGTCTGCTTAATGACTGCTAATGAGTTGGGACAAAATTTATCATTCAGCAGGACAACAATCCCAAACACAAGGCCAAAGAGACCCTGGAGTAGCTTCAACATAAGAAAAGGACTTTCCTAGATTGGGCCAGATATGAGTCCAATTGAGAATTTGTAGTGAGACTTAATGCGCTGTCGTCAAGTGATACCTGACCCACTTCCCCTGCCAATCACGTCTCCCCTTCCCTGTGTTGTCGTGTCCAGTGCTTACCTGTATGACGGATTCCCTGGCTTCAGACCCTCACTCTCCATCATGGACCCTGCCTCTTGCTTACCCTTGTCTGTGCCTTTTCTAAATCCCAGCCATTAAAGTCTGCAGTAACCCGCATATCTGGATCTGTATTTCTCTGCCCGAGCGATCACTACAGAATACTTCGCTGCGAAGTAATGGATCAAGCAGGGAATGCCAATCTGGAGAACCGCTTGGCAACAGCTCCTCGCCAACCAAGCGGCCCGCATTCCTTTGCCAACTTCTCCTACCCGTCCGCCTGCTTCAATCCCCATTGTGCTTCTGGAGCAGTATGATGGAAACCCCGACAATTGTTGTGGGTTTTTAATGCAGTGTGGCATTTACGTGAAAGAGCACCCAGAGATGTTCCGGACCCAAGCAGCCGAGGGCAGGTTCGTCATCTCCCTGCTGACCGGCTGTGCTCGGGAATGAGCCACAGCTCTTCAGGAAGACCAGAGTCCCCTTATGGACTCCACCCGGAACTTCCATAATGCCCTTCTCAAGGTTTTTGACCATCCCACCATGGGGTGCCAACCAGGCGATCGGCTCTTGGATTGTCGCCAAGGGAACCAGTCGGCAGCGGAATTCTCATTGGAATTCCACACCATCGCTGCGGGGCTCCGGTGGACCGAGAAAACCCTGATGACTATCTTCTGGTGGGGCCTTAACCAGGATTTACAGGATGAATTCGCCTTCTGCGGAGATGCCATGACGTTTTAGGAGTTTGTCAGGTTAGCCAAGCCCCTACAGCTGGGAAAGTCTCCCCTCTCCATGGCAGAATGGAGAAGAAGGACCCAGGGAGGCCTGTGTCTGTATTGCAGGGAGGCAGGACATGCCATCATCGCCTGCCCCGTGAGACCCTGAAGGGACGAGGTCCTTCTGCTGGTAGGTAGCCTGCTGCGAACCACGTCTGTCCTAAACCAATTAACAGTGCCGGTTGTTTTGGGCCCCCGGAAGAATTGGGTGACAGTCCTCACACTTGTGGACAGTGGGGCAGCTGGCAACCTTATTGACCTAATCCTGGTGCGCCGCCTAGGTCTCTCCTTCCAGAGACTCGCCCGCCCCATCTCCGTCCTGGGCGTAACCAGTGAGAAGATACAGGAAGGGACGCTTCACGCCTTGATTTCCAGTTCCATACCTTCCCCTTTTCCTTCCAGGTGGGAGTACTCCACTCCGAGGAAATCGCGGTGAATGTCCTCCCCCATGCAAATGATCCTTTGATCCTGGGCTTTCCCTGGCTGCAGCAACACAACCCACAGCTAGATTGGAGGATGGGTGTGCTGACTGCTTGGTCCTGCGAGTGTTTAACCTCCTGCATGTCCCTTCTCTGCAAAGCAGTGGTAAGTCCAGAGCCAGAGAAGCTGAGCCTGATTCTAGAGGAGTATCAAGACTACCGTGATGTGTTTAGTAAGGCGCGAGCCTTCGCTCTCCCCCCACACTGGGACTGATTGCGCCATCGAGCTCCTGGAGGGCGCTACCCTTCCCAAAGGGAAATTGTACCCCGTGACCCTCCAGGAGGAGGAGTCCCTGGAAGATTATATTCAGGAGGGCCTGAAGCAGGGGATAATTCACCCCTCGACCTCATTTGTAACTGCACAGTTTTTTTTTTATTAAGAAGAAGGATGGGGGGCTGAGGCCATGCGTCGACTATCGCGCCCTTAATGCAATTTCAATAAAGGGAACCATTGACTTTAATCCCCGCCTCTCTGGAGCAGCTCAGAGAGGCCCGTATTTTAAACAAACTAGACCTCCGAAGTGCATACAACCTGGTCAGATTTAAGCAGGTCAACAAATGGAAGACATCATTTGTCACCAGTAGGGGGCAGTACGAATATCTCGTAATGCAATACGGGCTAGCTAATAGCCCTTCAATATTTCAGGCCTTTATGAATCACGTAGTCAGGGATATGCTACACCGTTTTGTCATCGTTCACATTGACGACATTCTTATCTACTCCCCCGACAAGCAGATGCACCTCCAGCATGTACGCCAAGTGCTAGAGCAGTTACAGGATCATTGCCTAAGTTTTCTAAAGAGGAAAAATGTAAATTCCACCAGCCCCAGGTCCAGTTCCTCAGTTATGTGATCCAGCACGGGGCTGTGGCGATAGAAGAGAAAAAAGTAACAGCTATCCTGGACTGGCCGAGGCCTCGAAACCTCTAGGAGCTGCAGAGGTTCTTAGGGTTCGCAAAGTTCTACCGCTGCTTTATTTGCAATTTCAGCCAGGTGGTGGTGCCCCTCACCACCTTGACCCACAGCCAGCCATCCTGACTACTCCGGCCCCCGAAGGCAGCGGCAGCTTTCGTGAAGCTCAAGAAAGCCTTCTGCTCAGCTCCCATTCTTGCCCAGCCCCAGCCCGACCTCCCCTTTGAAGTTGAGGTCGATGCAACAGAAGCCGGAGTAGGAGCGGTTCTCCTCCAGGGTGATCTCCATACTGGATGGCGGCATCCCTGCACCTACTGCTCCTGCAAGCTGACTGCCACAAAATGATATTACCAGGTGGGAGATGGGGAACTGTTAGCTATCCACAGTTTATTGGTAGGTGGAATGAAAATAAAAAACTGTGTCCATATAAATATAGAAAGCGATAAATATGATGCAGTAACTATTATTAACACTCGGGACAAGGGCATCGTCGACCGCGTATCTTTCGGGTGTATTTCAGTTTATATCTCACTGAAATCATTATGTAGAATCATAAAAAAACACTGACTAAATCCGTAATCGGTATTCTTTTCAAATCTTCCATTGATGGAAGAAATAAAGTTTTTAAAATTAGGTTAATTGGGCAAAAAAGAAAAGCATATCAGCTTTTGTTGTCTTACTTGCATTGGGAGCATGCAAGACCACTCTCAGCTGAAGATCAGTATTCATGTTTGAACCAGCAATCTTGTGATTAAAGGCACACAGGCTTAGCCCACTGAGCCATGGACACAGGTACAAGACTTGCTGCTGAAAATGGCAACATTAGCACAAAGCTTCAGTGGCAGAGACATATCCGTGTGCCATATTTTAGCCGATCAGTGTAAACACTACCCAGACATTGTTTATTTTGGTCACAATGAGCGTATTCAAATATTTATTTACCTGATACTAACTGTCGGATTATCATGTTATTATCATGCGAATAGCGTGATTTGCTAATGGGTGGGCAATCAGAGCTGCTTCGAGATTCAGACACTTGAGTCAGTTACTCTTGTTCTTTTTATTCATATCATAAAGCTGGAAAAATATATTTAGTTCTTATCTATATATATTTGAAAAGTATATCATCAAAGGTTTCTGAGGGTGTTTTTAAAATATGTGTATGACAAGAACTCACAGAGTTATATAAACCGTTTGGCGAAATATCTGTCATATCCCGCTGGCAGGACCGCTGGGTCCAGAGGGTCAGTTATCTGCCAGGGAACAAGAATGTCAAGGCGGACGCCCTCTCCCAGCAATTCGACCAACCAGCGAGGACTGAACCAGCCCCATACTATATCACCTGGACCCTAGAGGAAAGCATTTGGCAGGAGAATGAGGGGAGGACCCCTCCTTCCGGCTATCCGCGGTTCATCACATGGAGACACCGCGTCGCCCTTCTCAAATGGGTGCAGTCCCAACGAGGTACCGGGCACCCCGGAGTCGCCGCAACCAGACACAATTCCTGTCACAATTGGTGGCTCGGATGGAACAAACAAATACAGGACTACGTGGAGTCCTGTGCTGAATGTGCGCTGGTCAAGCCTACCAACATGCTCCTGCTGGTCTCCTACAACTCCTGCCTGTTCCGTCCCGACCCTGGTCGCATGTGGCAATGGACTTCATTACCGATCTGCCGGTAATGACCATTATTCTTACCATTGTTGACCGGTTCTCCAAAATGTGTCGTCTAGTTGCTCTCCCCAAACTTCCCTCCACGGTAGAGCTAGCAGATGTCTTGATCACTGGTCTCTTCTGCTACTATGGCTTACCCGAAGACATTGTCTCCGACCAAGGGCTCAAATTCAGCTCTAGAATCTTCAGGGAGATATGCCATAAGCTCAACATAACCCTCAGTCTGTGTTCAGCTTACCATCTCCAGACTAACGGTCTGGCCAAAGAAACGGACTAAGAAGTTGCCATGGCTCTCTGAAAGTTCTGCCATTCAGATCCCTCCAGTTGGGCATCGCACCTAATGTGGGCAGAGTATTCCCTCAATGCCCGGTTGAGTCCAGTGAAAACTTATCCCTGTTCCAGTGCATCTTAGGGTACCAGCCTCCCCTTTTTCCCTGGGACTCCCCGGATGGACCAGTGCCGCGAATAGAGGACTGGTACCGAAAGAGCCGTCGAGCCTGGCAACAGGTGCAACACTCATTCCGAACCCAGGCGGAGAAGCATAAAGACCAAGCCGATCGTCGGCGGAGACCAGGCCCTTCCTACCGAGCAGGACAACTTTTTTGGTTGTTAACTAAGAACCTGCACATCCCAGGGTACCATAAGCTGACCGCCCGTTTCATCGACCCCTTCCACATCCTTCACCAGGTAGGGCCCGTGGCCGTCCGTCTCCAGCTGCCCAAGATTTATCGCATCTGTCCCACATTTCATGTGTCCCTGCTCAAGCCAGTGAAACGCAGTCCCCTGCAGCCCGAGGACAACCCCGGCCAGTGGCGCCTCCAGAAAATTTTCATAGGGGTGGCCAGATGGGGCCACTGAAAATCTGGTGGTGGCACACCAAAATCAAAAGCCGAGCTGAATTTCAGGAATTCTGTTATGTAGTATATAGCTAGTTGAAAACTATGAGAAAGATTTAAGGGATTACCTACTGATATACTTTGGTTTCTTGTGTTACATATGCATTGTCTGCAAACTGACATAAGATATATACCAGCACCAGCTAACATTGGTTAAGTAATTAAATTTATCATGCCAAAAAGCAAGTTAAATAGCATATAGCACCAGCTAA
>JABFEA020000029.1:3321434-3344196 GCA_019775915.2 Cyphomyrus plagiostoma
GTATGCCTGTAAGCATGTGTGTGTATGTGAGAATGAGTATGAATTTGTGGCTTTTCCATATTCCATTGCTCCCTACCAGACAGTCCACATTTTTGCTAGGGAGTTGGGAGGGAGCCAAAACGTGGACTGTCTGTGGGTGCCCGAGGACCGGATTGGCTCACACAGGCACATGGAATATGGATAGATGTATTTCCATGTCATTTGACAGCTGGGAAGCGTTCATCCAATGCTGCATCCAAGTGCAGCTAGACCCAGGAAGGACAGCGCAGGCAGAGCCCAAGATGACATACCAGTCCATTGAAGGAGTTGCACACTATGGTTACAGCAGAAGCAATCATTTATCCAAACTGGATTTTGGATCACGGGATCAGTTGCAGCGAATCTGTGCAAATGATGGGAAAATATTTCAATTATTCACAGAGCCAGGATGGGAATGAAACGCAGAGCCCTGCATATGACGATTACAGCAGTATCCACTGATCAGCTATGGCCAATACCAAAACCATTTGAATAAAATAACCAGAGGCTGCCAGATGGAAAATAGTTTAGAAGCACAGATAAACAAGTAGTGGGCTAAATCTCTACAAGTGATAAAGACTGAACCTGCTTTCCCAGACTGTAAAAATAAATTGACTGTGAGTAGGATTGCCCCTGCAGTGACATTCATCTTTCCGTAGGTTACCAAAAGAGGAAAATCGATATAAGGCTGGTGCTGCCGTGGGACTGAATCGCCAATTATCTGCGTTTTCGCCAGAGCAAGGGTGTTTGCCCCCTCAGTGTCACACCCTTAGATGCGTGCCTATCTGGAGCCCGCTCGCATGCAGGGCGAGAGAGAGGTGGGTATTGCCTCTCCCCGCCGGCTTTGCCGTGCTCTCTCCAGCTATAACAGGCAGAACAGCACCCACTGCAGTGTCTAAAGGTAACTTACTTCTTTCATTTTGCTCTCCTCTTTTTAGCCTTGGATGCAGCACAGGTAACCACACTTGTCTACTGAAATTCCATTTCTCACATTTATTTTATTCTTTCTCCATTTTATCTCATAAAAATGCCATTTTTCTTCCCATGGGAGACAATGTTGGATTAAATGTAACAGAAAGTACAATCTATGATTGACATAATTAACTACTCATTACACAATATATAGTATAACACAATATACAGTACAATACTTTTTCCCATATAAAAAACTCATGAGAGATTGTACTGTGCTTAAGGCCAGTTCTTTATGAACTTAGCATTTGGGTTATTGTATGGTACCTTAAATGTCATTATCAATCCTTTTAATCACCTTCTTTTATAAGCTGATTAAAGCTTGTCACCAATCAGCCAGCAGGTTCAACCCCTGGGGGTGTGCTGAACTAAATAACCCAAATTGCCTCTCTGAAATATCCAGCTATATAAATGGGCAAAATTATAAATAATTGATGTGACTTTTGGTTTTTTGAAAAAAATAGATAAAAGTTCTTAAAATAAAAGCACCAGTTAATCCTCTAATCGTCTATTCAATATAATCTAATCACAAAGGAAAACTTTGCACATTAGTATAACTTTTGCAGAAAGTTACTTTGAGAATATTTTTTAAAAGCGCATTTGCGAACTCACACAGCAACTTTCCAGATCCGCATCTGTTGTGAGTTTTGAAACAGGGAGCTGGTGACCATGAGATCTGAATGTAAAGTGCAGAGTTAAAACCCAATTTTATAAGGTCACACAGGAGCATCCACTAACTATTCAGCTCCGCTTGTACGGATTTCCTGCTTTATCCCTGCATCACTGTGAAAGCCAGGAGAAAAAAAGACCACACCTCCACCTTACAGCTAGATCCACCTCCATCCAAAAATTGGGCCCCAGGTAATATGTAAGACAAGTACCCAGCAAAGTAAGACAAATTCACTGAATCAGTGAATATGTAATTCAGCTAATTCACTGCTGAATCTAGCAACAACGGCTTTATGGAAACCTTAACATAGTAGGGAGGAACATCTGAGAAATGCATGGAGCATGTAATGTTGGCTGTGACTGATTGTCAATGGTGGTGGGCTGGCCAGGTAGGGTATTTTTTTGGGGCTGGGTACGATGGGGATGGCATTAATTAGGCTTGGGATTGGGGTGTGGGGGGGTGGAGTTAATATTTTCATTAAGTGTGGAATGAAATAAAGGGTCGGCTGGAAATGCAGTGGATGGGACAGAAAATATGGCAGGGAAGAGGTGAAACCTGCTTTTGTTGGGGCTGCGAACAGAGATGGGGAAGTTCTGGGACTCGAGGAGGAGGGAGATAACAAGGACAAAAGATGGTCATTTTCAGCTGTAGCAGAGGGGAAGAACGTGGGGACACAAAACGGATGTAGCATTTGGGTAAGTGTGCCAAGGTCTGTCTTTCTGGGGCCCGAGAGACACAAAGATGATGGTTTTGTGACCTTAATAATGGACAACACGTGAATAAAGGGCTCATCACCCCCCCCCCCCAGAACACCTACCTCCTCTCTTCTTACAGCAGCCTACAGCCTACAAAGATTCAACAGTTTTACAACCTAATTTTCATTTATAGGCACTTAAACCACTGACTTGGTTTGCAGGGGGACTGGACTGCAATGATCGCAAACAGTAAACAGTGCAATGCATGTGGCGTGAAAAAAACATCCAATAATTTGCCTGGTGCCTGGATCAATGCTGAATTTATAGATGTTAAATGTTTTGCAAGCATGGATTTTCTTTTTCCCCGTTACTGACTTCACAGCCCTCAATTGCAAATAAATATAGTCAGTTAACGTGACCCCATACTGTTAATGGATTTCGTTGCAAAGATGAGTCGCTTGCTCTTTGCCAAGCACAGACTAACACGAAGCCATCAGGGTGTGGAGCTCAGCTGATGGAGACGAGGGCTTTGCTTTCCTATGAAATTACTTTCACTAGGACTCACTTTCAGGGAACTGCAGGCAGTTTCCATGCTGTCTGAAGATCAAAATTATGTTTTCGTTGCAGCCTGTAACAAGAAGACCGGCAAAACAGGTATACAAAAGTGACAAAACAACTTTACAAATAGCTGAACGTTACCATGCAAATCGGGGGGGGAATAACGTAAGCAATTTGAAAGATCTAATATTTCTCCCGTGAAATGCAAACCTGACATTCCATGTCTCGGATGTGATTAAGATTTCATAACGTTTCAGAAAAGCTCAGGTGAATACAATCATTGCATGATTTTTACTGGTTTCGGATCCTCTGGGATTTTGCTGTTAACTGGCAGATATTTTTCTGTGTGGTGTGCTGCCACAGTGGTTAAGGGGGTTTGACGCTGACCTGGCTCCACGTCTGCAGTTTGCATGTTCTCCTCGTATTCATATGGGTTTCATCACACAATCCACAATCATACATTTAGGTGCTTTGGTGTCTGCCCACAGTGTATGATCATGTATTCTGTAAGTTTGGCCTCATCTATGGCTTCCTAGGATAAGTGGATATTGCCCTTGCATTGAATAAGAAGTTATGAAAAATAGATGGATTAATAGGCAAGAGCCACAACAACCAAGTATAATATAGAGATGCCACTTGAGAGGGGGATGTTTATTTCATGGTGTGTTTGTTAAATGCTCATGTTAGCATATGTAAAGCCTGTACTATGTGCATTAAAGTTAGAGTACAGATTTATCAACAGGTCACAATGGGCTTTCACGTTTAAAATGTAAAATGCGTGCGAGTGTGCTGTTACTGCGGATGTTGATTAATGAACCTGCCTGAGGTGTTCCCTGGAGAACCTGCAAAACCTCAGACCGGGGAGCAGGTAAATATTTGGAACATGGTGCAGCGATTTGTCAGGCAATGTATACATTTAGGTCGGCAAACAAGTTATTCATGAATATTCACATGGGCGCAAAGTGCTTAGGCAAAAATAATAACAAGGACAAAATCCAAAGGCATCTTACCCTTCAAGATTTCTGATGGCAAGCTCAAGGACCCCAGGATTCAGAAATATATCTCCTAAATATCATTTTGGAGCTCCTGGGACAAGTATGGCTGGAATTAAAACTCAAAATTTCACTCTTGTTGGCTGGACATATCAATACTGTAAAGATGTCGGTAACACTTTACTTGAGGGGGCACAAATAACTTAGTTACTCAGTTACTACTGAAGAACAAATCACCATCATGATTGATTACAGATGAACAAACATGGGATCAGTATGTAACTAACATTCAGTTACTGGTTAATTAATGCATTAAGTAAGCGTGTACTATAACATTATTTGAGCCCCCTGAAAGGCCAGAGAAGTTGGAAACTGAGAATCTATTTAAAAGAAAATGTCAACAGGCCCTCCAGCTTTTGTGCATGCATAATTAGACTGGTTTCCAATCCATATTCCCTTTGCATCCCCTCTTATCATTCCTACTTACGTTAACTATTCAATCTGTCCAGCAGTGTTCCTACAGCTGGACTCTCCCTTCAGATTTCACTAAAGTTTCAGAATGCATTTTGACTAGTCCCAGTTGATGCCAGTCACCTCGTCCCTGTCTCCATAACAGACCAGGCACTTCCTGTTGCAGTTGAAATAAACATGCAATGAAAAGATATTTTTCCCACACACTTTGCACAAGAAACAATTTAATTATTCCTTTTCCATCTGTACCATTATTTATATGTGAGTGGCTATTCATACACCAGAAACCATTCAAAACCCAGATCGATGCTTTTTTTTCCCACCTTCCTTAAGCAGCGATGAGATCAAACCTGACAGATACTGGTATCTCCGGTATATTCACCTTCATCTGAAATGTTCTGCCCTTCCCTCACAAACAAATAAAGAATCATGGGAATATGAGGTATAGTCCACAAGTGAACAGTCTGGAGATATACAGCCATTCCATCTGATTCAATCTGTGCTAGACTTCAATTTAATATCTTTCTTCATATGATCAAAGCCAGACTTCGGAATTAAGATTGCCGCTGTTGAGATGCAAACAGGATCCAGCACATGTTAATCCTCACACTGGGAACATGGCCTTGTCTGAACTCCATTTCTCTCCACTCCTCCGTCTCTGCCAGCACTCATTTCAAGGACATGTGGATGAACTCTCCTCATCCCCCATTTGCCAATAACATCAATAGTAAATATTAAAGGTGTAAATTGTTGTCTGCAACGTCATTCGATTTCATTACAATTACCAAGGCAACGAATCCATGCACTGTGCAATGTTTTATCACGATTTGATTAATTGATTGTTTCGATTACTAAATTTAAACCATTTTTTAACTTCCCTCATTAAATCTCAACACAAACATTGCCATGGGATCTTCATTGCAGTAACAATGTACGAAGCAAGTAGAAACTCCAAGCATTAATCCAAACATTAATCTTTATCGTTATTATTCAATAGGGAGAAAACGCCAGTATGAGACGTCAAAAGGCCAGAAAACAAAAAAAAGAAGTGCTACCTGATTGAGGGGTGTGCTGATGGTGACATTTTCCGAGCTTCCGGCTCAGATTAGTTTTTTGCCTCTTTTGCTGTATTGTGAATGTGGGGGGTTGGTGGATTGTAATTCCCTGTTTAACTGTTTTTTCCAGGTTTTATTGTCTAGAACGAGGGTTTTTATTATTTTCGTGTGCTTTAAGACTGTTTTGGGTTGGTATGCCACTAGGGAGGAAGGGAACTTTGTGGTGGCGTTTTGTGTTGTGTGCGGCAGCAGGGCACCGGTATGTGTGCATGGGAGTTGTAGTGCTTTTGTTCCAGGATGCCATCTTCTGCTTGACTGCTTAACCGCCTATCCTGTGTGGACCAGCCTAGAGGTTTTATTTTGTAGTGTGGATGGCCTTTTATTATTGTGATTTAATAAAAGATTGTAAGCGGAGTCACGTTTTTTGCTGACGGACCTGAGTGCCTTTTTGGAGTTCTATTTAGCTTAGGAACTATTTCCCTGGGCGCAATTCCCAGGGTGGCGTAGTTGGTGTCTTAAGGGGTGACTCCCCCAAACTCTTAGCCCAGCGCTGCAACACTAAGTATCAAAAACAATGATAAAAGAGGGCTTTTTAAATGATCAACCGGTCAGTAAATTGTATCATGTACATCTTTGACTTCATGGCATTGCTTGCTAACATTGCAACTTGATGTCGGTGCATGGTTTTACCATGTTCTGAGCACGTCTGCAGCTATTTTGTACCCTCTCTTTAAATCCAGTTCTTTTGAAGTGACACACACTTTCCATCTTTTCCATAACTTACCAGGGGGGCTGCATTTAATTTTGCACTATTATGTGTAACGAAATGCATGTTTTCTTACGTCACTGACGTGCGTATTCCTGGCCTCAGCCTTTGAACCAATTCTTTTAGATCATGAATGCAGGCAATAAAAATAGATCCTTTCTCACTGTCCCTGAAACTCCCAGATTCTGTAAGGCTGATCCAAGCGGGTGAAACTTCCCCCGGTGGGCCACAGAAAACGGCTGAGCCACCTGGAATGTGACGGTGGGCTTCCCCTTCTTCTGCCTGGCATTAAAAATTCAATTGGGGCCTCTTGTGGAACGGATCAATTAAACGCAGCCTGGGGAGCCAGGCGTCTGATGACCTCATAAACTAGCAGATTCCCCCCCCCCCCCTGTTTATTCATTAACCTGTCGTCAGCAAGATCAGCAGTAACAGAATAACAGACAGCATTGCTGAGGAAAGCTGAGGGTTTTTTTTAACTATACTTAAACGATAATTAGGCTTCATTCTCTGGATTCGGATCTCTTGGGATTTAAGCTTTGCGCGGTTCTGCACCTGCTGAACACATAACACTACACATGAGGGAACAGAGGGTGGGGGTAGTGAAAAGGGAGCTGCTTGGTTTATGTTGTGCAGCCCCCCCCCACCGCCCCTACACACACACACACACACATACAAAGATAAACAAATATGAACTTAATGATATAGAAATAAACATGCTTGGATACATCATATATTAATTAAGTTCAGTCTGCAAAAATGTTTTCATACTCAGTAAGTATGTCCACGCTCACCACATGCAAATTAGACAAGGCCAATAATTAGGGAGTTGCATTAGTCGGTTATGAGGATCACTGGATTATGTTTTCAAGCAAACAGCTGGGTAATTTAAAGAGACTCAGCATATGGCAGTAGGGCCGATTCTACTGGACTGTGCAAACCAATTTACCGTAACCAGCCAAAGTCTCATAAAAGTTAAGTGTGTTGCTAAAGTGTGTTTAGAGAAGGAAAACTTTTGCTTTGTAAAGGTTACGCTTAGGAGTAATTATTCATAATTTTAATACCTTAAATGGAGGTCTGAAATGGAGATCCGGCAAAAGGTCAAGCCATGTTTAAGCCGTCTCTCTTCATAGTGTTCTATAAGTTATTTCCTGTTCAGTAATGTTGTGTTTTCTAATTACTGTACTACCAACTGAATTGTATTGAACTTACTCTGCTATCTAGAAAACATCACATGGAGTCTTGGGACAAACTGTCACATTACCACACACAGTAAAATGACATTATTGATTCATGCCATTACGTGGAAGCAGACAAAGTGTAGATACATCAGTTCATTATAGAATAAACAAGGTTAATTACTGAGTGTGAGTCTGGCACACACCATTAAAGACATTCCCACGGTACAGTGCAGTCACATGTGTAACTGAAGTTTTCCCAATTTTCAAGTTTGGCAATTTTTAGCCAGTCAGTGCAGCTAAAAACTTAAATAACCAATAATGTTTTTAAAGCTCATGGTGCTGTCGATAGCATCCCGTATCTACCATGTCCATCCATCCATTATCTGAAACCTCTTGTCCTATTCAGGGTCACCTGAGGTGCACATCGTATCCCGGAGGCTACGGGTGCAAGGCAGAGAACCATTCAAACCACTCACCAACCCAATCGCAGATATGCACCAGATTTTTATCTAGTTTTCCTCTGTACTCTTACCAACCCAACTACCCCTGACCTGCCTATGCTATTTTGCAAGTAGAAACCAGTATCTTCACCACAAATTCCTGCATACCACATACATACCTTCTGCTTGATACTTAGTACTACTATATGCATTATATTTGAGTTATTTAATAATATTTAGCATCCTACCATAGAGAATAATTTTTGGAGCGGTCCATTAGCTGCTGCAAAGAACTACTGTATATGCATTGAAGACCTTTTCCTAACAGAGCACATGGTTCCTCTGACCATAAAAGGCATGGGTAGCATATTACAGAGAATGAACCACCTTTTTTTGACACTTTATTGACCCCCCATGGGGAAACTCCCCTTTCTCTTACCCCATCTTGCTCTCCATGACACAGATGTAGAAGGGAGCAAGCTTGGCAGTGTAGGGCAGCGACCTGCAGCGGCACCTATGTAGCTGGAGGTGAAGAGCCTTGCTGAAGGGCCCACAGACATGTGGCATGGTTTGGGTCTGTCTCAGGATGATGCTCATTCACCTCTCTTCACCATGAAGAAGTAGAAAAGGTCTGTGATGTGAAACAGTAATGAGTCTCATCACAAAATGGATTTTCATGAACCCCAGATCTATACCAAATGGTCCCCATGAGCTTTGTTTCCCCCCGATGCCAAACTCTGGCAGTGCCAGCTGTGTAAAGTGACAGACAAATTAACATTAAATTTAACACTAGCTGAAGGGACTCCATTGGTTTTGGGGTTTGTGATGGCTGCCAAGTCTGAATGTTGAGCTGGACTTGCCCAGGAAACACAATGACAACAATATGAGCCATTTTGAACTGTGAGTTGGCGTGGACTGTGTTTTTTTTTTCTATGGAACTTGCAAGGCTCCCTTTAAGCCTTTCTCCATTTGTTCACAATTTACAGATCATATTCAATTGCGTTGTCATGGTTACAGCAGCATTTACAATGGGGACACTGATGTAGCAGCTGTGCTGAGAAACATTTTGAAACTGTGTTATGCCCACCTCCAAAGAGACTTTTATTTTGAAAATACCTCCAAATTAACTGATAAATAATCTGTGTTAGACATACCTTGGTACCAGGGCTGGTCAATAACAAAGGTTTGGTGCTCTCAAATCCTGGTTTTGGCGCCCATATATACAAAATGGTTGGGAACCGCTAATTTAGGTAATACTGACTGCCTAGAGCACCAACCCCTGATGGGATGCCGATTTAACTGGCTTAATTCTCTTGAATGTGGCATGCACCATGTGATTGGCTTACTCAAAACCCTAGAAGTATTTGTACTCTTTGCAGAGCCAGCACAGAACAGCAACACGAAGTAGGGGTCCCTAGAAGTACTCACACCCATTGCAGAGCCAGCATAGAACAGCTATAGTACTCTGTGTAGGGGCCCCTAGAAGTACTCGCACCCATTGCAGAGCCGGCACAACGCAGTGCTAACTGCCAGATACTTTCTTTTCTGGCAGAAAAACACAAGATTCAGAAAGTGTGAGTTAGGTTTCTTTCTGTGGATTATCGTGGCTTGTTTTTGACTTACTGAGCAAAGGGCCCTAATAGGTGAGTGAACAGTTGTGTGATGCAGTATTGTGAATTCAGTATCTTGTGATACTTCATATCGCACAGTGTTGTGATACAACAGCACATGCTGCTTGTTTTACATATATAAAATTCTTACTTATTCTTTTTATTAGAACTTGATATATTTCAGAATATGTTCTTTCAGATAATAAAGCCAACAGCAGACCTCCCTACATCCCTCCCAGAAATGGTAAACATGACCGTTTTTTTTTGTGATTTTTCTGCATGTTACATTGAAGTCACCTTGTCTTTTTCAAAGTTTTTTTTTTTCTAAAAATGTTTAAAAGGGTAAATTGGGATGCAACCAAAATGGTCAAAGCAATATTTTTTATTCATGTCGGTGAAACATGCAATGTCATCTGCAAAAATGAAAAAGAGAGTGTCCAGAGAATGTGATTCTGGGCCCCTATAATTTTGCTCACCTAAAATGTGTAAGACAGCAGCATAGATACATTTTAGGGAAACACAACCCAGAGAAATTTCCCTGGGAAAATGAAACTGTAGGTTTACAATGCCTGGCCTCGTGGGCCCTTTCCATGATGCCTTAGGAGATGCTCGGAGTTGGTGTCCATCATGGACGGTTTTATGACATGTGACTGAGCTTGTGACTTCCTAGGAAGTGACATAGCTGTAAAACCAGATACTTTTTTACCATTCAATGAGACAATTACGTTACTACTACAGAAATTCCATTGCAAAATACAGACAATAGTTTAGAATTATTATCCACATTCCTTGGACTGGATGAAAGCATGAGCGTAGTAAATAAATGAGAAATGGGAATTGTAACTGTGTCAAGGCTGCCTCGTGCCGCTGTGCAGCGACAAAATGGGTAAACCTTGTTCATATTCACGGGTTTCAAAGCGGTGCGATTTACTTATCGCCGTTAGACGCACTCTTGCATTGCAACAGAGCCGCTGCTCGGCTTTAGGCGTGGAACAGCCAATCATGTTCCCCGTGTGTAGTTTCAGGGTCCTGGGCGAAGAATTTCCCTTCCAATTGCAGCTTCCATCACTCACATTTGAGCCAATTGTCTCAACAAGCTGGCCCCAGATACACAGAACCTCCATCAACAGAAAAACCAAACTGGGACTAATAAGGAAGAATGCCATGGGTGCATTAAAGGAAGAGATGAATAGAGCACCCCATTGTGAAATTACATTTTGATCATATATACTGTATATTTAAAGTAATACAATTATTCTACCATTTCTAAGACATTGGGCTGAATTACAATTATTGATTCCCTATGATCAGCAGCATGATTATTTTACCCCACTTCCCATCTCCCTTTAACCCACTTCCCTTTACACAGAGAATCGCATGTGTACCCATTAGCTAAAAATACCTTGCTGTAGGGCCGATGGCGCGCAGGTACATGCTTCGCTCTCCTTTCAGCATCTGACCTCCCTTAAATGCCACATCATCCAGCATGGCCACCAGAGGCACGATCCACTTCAGCATTCACTTTTTCTGCTTGAGGGGGGGCTGGACTACGGGGCCTGCGAGGGGGTGAATAAACTCCATGTCAAAATATACTTCTCTCATTAAATCGTGGCAGGAAATAGAGCCGTTGGAGTTTTATCAACTCACATAGCCGCCGTTCCCATTCCTGCTGAAATAAACAGATTTAATTTTAACTATTATCAATAACTGTTTGTGTTCCAGGCAGAACTGAAGATCTGGCTCGATAGCTATACATAATCTTTTGCCTGGTTGAGAGAGTGTTTCTACTAGATGATGTAATACCATTTTTATTTCCCTTAAAATGAAAAACAAGCACTAGACATCTTTATTTGCCTCTTCTACCCTCCAGAATGTGCTGCAGCGTAGAATGAAGTGGAATTATTGCCTTTCAAGTGTGTTTTTTCACTAGATTTTAAGACAGGGAATAAAATGATAAAGAAAGAGAGTGAGGCAAGTTCATTACTAAGACGTGGTAATGAGACGTCTGATTCATTTTCCAAATCCAGCAGAAAGCAGCCTGCCAGAATAATCAATCTGATTACAGTGATATGTGTGTGTGTGCTCACAGCCTCACCCTGCACCAAAGGAGTAAGCCTCTCACTGTTTTGGAGACCCCTTTGTCTTCTAGCTGAATCAGAGGAAACAGTAAAGGAATTTTTGATTCTCTGCGTCTTTGAGCTGAGATTGTAATTCTGTGAAAATGTCTGCGTGGCCGTTTTCCTGCAAGCGCGGCAGAGCGAGTTCCCAGCATATTGTAACAGCCTGGTTTTCCTGATATAATATCAAACAGGGAGGTGAAAAACCTCAGTAACTTTATTCTGATTCCATTCTGAATCGGTTTTTCTTGCACTTTTTTTTTTTTTACATTTAAAAGCCACAAATGTGCATACAGCTGTATGAGACCATATTCTTCTTTGTTTCTACAGCATGTATGGGAGTCATTGACAACAGAATACTTTGCTAATAAACCTGATTCTGATTCTAATTTTATCAGGGTTCAGTTACAAAGAGACAGTAGTACCATCATTACTTCGATACATAAGCTGTGCTTATAACACGACAGAAACTTGGTGACCCAATGAGGTTAAGAGGGTTTTATTTCAGGGAACCAGCTAACAGACAACGAATCGGTATCAAGGCTCTTGGTCGGGGTCAAAATGGCAGAGAAGTAGGCAATGGGAGAGTAGGTTCTACAGGCACATGGAGGACTGGAGGTAATATCACCGAGGAGATCAGAGGGAGGGAGTTAGGGAGCTAGGGAAGAAAGGTAAGTAAAGGCAGGGCACAGGATGGAGAGAAGATGCTCAGCATGCTGCCTCCCAGAAGGCAATACCTTACACTGAGTGCCTGTGCTGCTGAGGTGAGGTAGTCAAGGACAGGTGATGTCACTAATTAGGGCTACATGTGCACACAGGACAGGACAGCTTAAAAATGTCAGATTTTAATAAAATTAATAAAGGAAAAAAATGTATGGCTTAAAAAAAGCATGTGTTCCACAGAGTGGTTCCAAAATATTTGAATATTTAAGCCATGCTTAAAAATTTCAGATTTTTTTGAGTTGCATAACTAAATGTCAAACAAAATTAATTATATAGATACCTTAAGCTCAATTTTTAAGCAAAAAATTTAACAAAACGATATTGGTTACATTGTAAAGCAATAGACATACTGTTAAAAAATAATACAAAAAAGAATTGAACACTTACATCCATACTGGGTCTCAGAGTTAGTGGAACATACATGTATAACGTGATGATGAACTGGAATTGTAACAATGGTTAAGAAGAGTGGAGTTAGTTCTGTTAGTTAGGTCTAGCATCATTAATTTGCACAAAGAAGGCAATTCTGTTTCACAGATATGCAAAAAGCTTAATCTCCCATTGCAGAAGTTGCCCACCTCGAGGTGGAACTGAGAACGGTTGAAAACTCAAAAACAAACAAACAAACAAATAAATAAAAAACATAAGATTAAATATGGAAGCACCTATGTTTGAATGGCTTTATAATATCTACATTATTTTATAAGGGTCTATGGACTATGGGAAGTATAACGCCACCATAAGCCCACCAGCGGAAGGAATATGACTCAGAATCATGAAATTTGGTGTGATGGTGCAATATTCCTTCCACTGGTTGGGCTTATGGTGGCACTATAGTTCCCATAGTCCATAGACCCTTATACAGTAATATACAAACACAAACATGCTTACATATTTAATACACATTCATTTACAGACATTCTAATGGAACATTTGATGTTAAATGTGGCCAAGGCACCCATTCAGGTTTAGTGCTTGTCTCCTGAACATTAATCGCCGCCTGGGGCTATGTTTTTTTTTTCTTTTTGAGTTTTTGACTGTTGTCAGTCCCAAGGTGGGAAACTTCTGCAATGGAAGATTAAGCTTTTTGCATATCTGTAGAACAGAATTGCCTTCTTTGTGCAAATTAATGATGCTAGGCCTCTTCTTAGAACTAACTCCACTCTTCGTAACCATTGCTACAATATCAGTTCATCATCGCGTTATACATTAACATGTTACACTAACTCTGAGACCCAGTATAGATGTATGTGTTCAAATACTTTTTTGTATTAATTTTGAACAGTATGTCTTGATTTATAACTTACAATGTAATCAATATCTTTTTGTTACATGTTTTGCTTGAAAAGTGTGCTTAATGTATCTATGTTCAACATAATTACAATTTTGTTTGACATTAAGTTATGCAACACAATACAATTCTGACGTTTTTAAGCATGGCTTTGCCATATGCAGAGGCCAAAGGACTTGAGGGCTGGCATCAAGAAAAAAGAGGCTTTAGTGAATAATACAAAATCAGTGAAACAAAACAGGACCACGAAGGATCAAAATGGGAAGTCTTAGCACAGGGAAAGGCACAGTAAACTGGAGGGCACATATTAATGAGCAGACTGTGGATATTGTGACAAACAAGTACTCAAGTACAAAAGACTAGCGAGGGGCTAACAAGAGGCAGCTGGGAGTGATTTCCAAACATGAGGATAAGAACAAGAGGTGGTGGGGGGGGATGGTAAATGGACAACAGGTGTGGCTTGTTAGGGCCATGACAGGGAGGAGATGGGCATGGATATGACAGACTTAAGTGTTCAAATATGTTGGAGCCACTGTGTGGAACACATACTTTAACAAAAAAACATATTTTTTTCCCTTTCATTAATTTCATTAACATTCTTCACTGAGTTATTCAGTCAGTTCTACTGCAATACAATCATGAACGTCTGTTACCCAACCAACATGGTAAACAGACCTTGAGCTTAAATTGTATATCACCCACTGTACTTTTTCATTCCTATTATGCTTGACAGCATTCTTTCTACCAGAGTAAATACCCTTAACTGTGTTCAAGGAGTGATTCTAAGAGGGGACTGCAGGCATTCAGCTGTAAGCAGATGTTTCTCATTAAAAAAAAACAACACTGCCAATAGAGATCAACGACAAATCAATGGCACAAATCATATTAGGGCCAGATAAAGGCAAATAACACACAAAAGCGTAGCAGGTCAGGAAAAGTGTGACAATCTGGAAACAAAATGAAAAGAAAGTATTTGAAGATATAGTGGTATAAAGGCATAGCCCATCAATAAAAGAAATCAGACTCTTCCATGGAGCCAAGTTGTAAACAAAGCTATAACGACAGCCAAAAAAACCCCAAAATATTTAAGATTTGATTAGGGAATGTACTTTAATCCCTCCTCCTGAATTCCTTGACTTGAATCGAAGTTCCACTACTTGATCAGTGAACAGGCAGAGACCTTTAGCATCCTTCAAAGTTGTGTTGATGTTAGAAGTGGGAGATGTCTTTACAGTACATTTCCACCAAGGTTCCAGGCCTCTTCCGGCTGTTTGCTACGATTTTACCCGTGTTTATAACTGTTTATAACACGACTGGCACAAAAGTTCACGTTGGTTATTGAGGACTGAGGACAGAGGATGAAATGCAGGCTGCAAACACAGTGCTCGCTTTGCTAGAAACCAAAGGAAACACCTTCAGGTATAAATTTTTCATAGAGAAAATATGAAGCAATATCTGCTTGCTTTAAAAAGTACAGAATCAGTAATTGCACACTCCCTAATGAGGTAACACTTGAGTAACTCACACCCTCTGCATTGTGAAAGAATCCTTAATGGCCCCTGCCACATTTGCATAAGTTATTTAACGGCACAGCTTTTCACCACAATCATTAATAAACAAAGACCATTACCGTTCCTTTAACGTGTAACTCGTAATTAACCTCGTGCTTCGTTTTAGTTTATGAATCAATTAGGAATTGATTTTTACCCAGCGCTACTTCTGCTGCCAAGCTAAAGTGGGCTGTCTCCAGAGCTCGCAAGGTCAGTGTTTGCCAGGCACCGGTCACACACATACCTCAGCATTACCATTACAGGTACACTAACCCAGTGGTCCTCAAACTTTATTTCGTCACGGACCAGTTTAATATCAGAAACTATTTTCACGGCCCGGCCTTTAAGGAGTGGCAGATAAATATACGTATACATATTTATACGAATAAATGATACGTATAAAAATGGAGATATTTTTAAAATATAATAATGGGGTATCTTTAAAATATAATAATAAACATAAATCCAATGCGTATTCGCAGCTTAACAGCATCCTCATAACATCGAGTCAACAGCATAACACGGGTAACATCCACTCAGCACGCTAATGCTCTCTGGCCGCCATGGTAAAGAACATCTTGTTAAAATAATTCAAGTTTTACCACAAAAACAAATACAAAGTGCATAAAAAAATATGACTCACTGCAACGCTGAATCAGTGAGAGCCTTGGATATCCGGTCATTTTTCAAAATAAAACATCGTTCAGACTCAGGTAGTAAATAAAACGGAAATACTGTACGTTTTTTATTTTTTCTGTGCAGCCCGCGGACCGGTACCACATGACCCACGGCCTGGTACCGGTCCACGGCCCGGGGGTTGGGGGCCACTGCACTAATTCACGTCCCACTTCTCTCTCTGCGGCTATTGTAAAGATGCACACCCAAGCCAGCTGTGTTAATAAAGGTAGCAGAAGATTTGGTAAGAACAACGGTAATTAATGTATAACAAAGCCATATTCTGTATCAAATAGATTATTAGAAGATTAAGATACGGGAGGACGCAGTGTCCCATGTTGCGGCTGGGGAGGGTGGCATGCACCCTGACTGGCCATTCAGCTTTCATTCCAGTGATTAACCTAAGTGTTTGTATCTGCTCTTAATAACACTCTCAATTGTGCTTCACAGCAGGAGCACCAGGGCTAATCTTGTATTTAAAAATAATCGCATTTAAAAATAATCGCTATTCGGCATGTTCCAAATTTGTAGGTAGGTGTCACTTCATGTGTATTCCCCAGCAATGAGGCCTCTTGCTCTGTGCGTAATTTGATAAGTTGCTGACTTGTAACCTTGTACTAGATAAACAGTTATGGATGGATGTATGGATGTCATAGCTTGTTTTTTTGGGGGACAAAAATGGAAGCAATTGACTAGCTGTGTTTGTTTTAAGTAGATTTTATAGCCACAATTTATATACAATATTATTGTAGTTTTTAGAAGCACAAGTGAGGTCACAAATGTAATTCTGGTCCACAAATAATAATAGTAATAGCTTACAATATTAAAAAATCGTACAAAAGCAAAAACACACAAAATGTATTCTGCTAACTTGCATACTGCTTTCATGTTCTTTTAGTAACTTAATTTTAGGTATGATTCATGCTGGATTCTGTTAAACATTCGAAATTAATGAGCTCTTTTTGGCTTTCTCACACAATAATGTTTCAAAGTTATAAAAGTATCACAGATACATTCATTCGAGCACCTCAGACAATAAAAATGAGTTTTCAACCTAATTAAAATCAATCTATCATTCAGTCACATGTTCCTGTAGGGGTTTTAAAATTTTATATAATGTAAATGAATAATATAGATTGAATAAATACAATACCTTTGCTACTAACTTTTTTCATGGAGTCAGAAATATAGCTTACCCATAAGCACTGTCTAAAAGAATTTTTAAAATGTCAAGGCTGGCTTGAAATCAATGCACAGTTTAATTGGGCTTAATTATAAGTTCAACTGCTGGATGACCCAACATACACAGGGCATCTCACAGGACCAGGGTTAAAGACCCCAGCTTTAGTATTTTAAGTACATGGATCTTTCTAGCAATCCCTGGGAAGAATAAATGGAGAATGGATGTGAGAGCTGAACTCTTCTGTGATTGATGGCTTTCCTCAGGTCTGCAGGTCACCTGACGTCTCTCTCGCTGTCGTTGCTGCTCTCCCGGGTTCCGTGTCACAGACAAACAAAGCGGATTCCACCACAGCGTGTTGACACCGGACGGCCGTTCGGAGATTTACGTGTCACGCCGAGTAAAAGGCAACCCGTAGAACCGCAGAATGCACAGTCACCCAACTCTGGTCCGAATGTTTTTTTCTCCAGGGCTCTTCATGCTGTGAAATATATTCTGCAGGTGTGTGTTTTGCAACTGCTTACTTTTCCACAAGCTCATCATCAGACTAAGGAAAACATCTGTAACAGTCTATAATAGGTGCTAAAACACTGCGCAGTTCAGTTAATAGAGGCTTGAGTGGGGGTGTATGTTAATATGGCGTGATTAACCATCACCCTCATTACCCTGCTTTGCACTACAAAAAATAGTAAGTCATGGGCTAAAATGGCATACTTTTTCCAACAATAAAGCGCATTTATTACTTTCTTTCTTTCTTAAAATTCCACCTGCTCTCTGGTTCAGTTTTTTCATCATTTTGTAATTTTGGAAATAAAGAGGAAATACAGGTGCTCTTCACTTTTCAATGGTTCGACCTGCTATATTTAGACGATGGTGCGATAGCAATGCACATTCAGAAGTCAGCTTTGGATTCTGATCACTTCCCAGGCAACTGCATGGTTTTGAATTGCATCTGAATTGTAATTGTAATTTGATTGCAACCCGCCATTGTATTTCTTTACTTTTACCATAATCACCAGTGTGTTGAAATTTAACTACCGTCTCTTTATTGACGCTCTTCTGCAGATACATGCTTCATTATTTAGTTTTATAAATTTTCACTTCCTCACCATATTTTATTCTCATCACGGCTGAACTAGGCCTGCGTTTGGCATTAGACTGAGATGCAGACTTCAATTGGGTGTCTGGTTGTGTCGAGTCTGTTAGGAAAAAATATGGTGGTACTGAGGATATACAGACACTCCCTGCTGTCTGTTGGTTTGACTTAACAATATTTCAACTTTATGGTGTTGCGACAGCGATGCACATTCAGTAGCAAACTGTGAATATTCTGATCTGTTCCTGGGCTAACAGTAGATGGTACTGTACTGTGCTTCCAGGTGATGTGGGGCTATGGCAGCACCCAGCTAGCCATGCTCCCAGCCTTTGTAGCTATAGTGAGTGTAAACATCTATAGCTATATTGAGTCTAACAACATATAGCTCAGTGTTTTTTTTATGTGTTTAACCAAACAATCCTACATCAATTCATTGATTTAGTTTCAGTTACTGGTATTTAGTAAGTTACAGGAATAATTTGACTTATTCTGTGAAAGTAGTAGTTATCATATCATATTCATATTTAATTTACAATATTTTCCACTTTAAGTGTACAAGTCGATGAGCACCTGTATTGTTTAATGAATTTGGATTTCATGCACTGGAAGGCACCAGTGCCAAGATTAGGGGTTTGAACTCCCCTCTTGATCTGTTTGTGGAATTTGCACATTCTCCTGTCTCCATGTGTATTTTCACAGCTAGCCCAGCTAACTTCTGCAAAGATATGCATTTAGTTCTTTGTTGTCTTTAAATTGCCCAGAGTGTGCAGCTTTATATATGAGTGTGCATACCTTGCCTCTGATCACATGATCACATGATGCACTTTTCTTTAAATTCTTTTTGACATATCAGGCGGCCTATACATGTATATGACAGGTTTTGAATGAATATATGTCAGTGTTTGATTTGGAAAGAGATCCATTTCTTTATTAGAATGAATGAGCACTTAAAGGATGTATTGAGTTAACAGAAAATACAAACAGGTCAAAGAGAAATGAATCAACTGCATGAAATCCCAATTAGTAACACAAATCTGTTGTCCTGCAGTAAAGCCAAGAACAATGTGTTTCCATGGTGACCTTCCTTTTATTAAGAACTATACAGAAAATAATTAAGGAAATAACAAAGCCTTTCAGAAATCTAATTGCAATAAAGTCTCCTCTAGGTAAGCAAGTGGATGGGTCATTGCTGTTATGGTGGTTATACAATGTCTGTTATGCAGACTACCTGTGAGCTTCTTCTTATTACTTCTGCCTGGATAAGAGAGATATAGTGACATTTAATTCACTCCATCAGTGCCTGAATTCATCTCAGCAATATAAAGACTTTGAAGGCGAGTGCAAAGCTTAGTTAACTTGCAGAATAGAATTTCAGGCTCAGTTTTGCTTGATCACCTCCATCACCAAAAATTAAATAGGGTTTTAACCATCAGAACATTGCTGAATTTCCTTTTTTTTCAGAATTTTTATTTAGCGTACAAAAGAAAGGCAGCCAGAGATGTGAATAAGTGGCCATTGGTGATCATGACACCGATGGCCGTTTAGCTAGAAATTTGATGAATATATTACACGTTTCAAGTAGATGGACCTTCAGAATCAGTTCAAGTTCAAACTTATATCCTATATAGGATATTAGAGATTTGCCTTAGAGATTTAAGTCCAACTTTTTACGCCAGATCAGCGTCTCTCCCGTTACATACATCCCTTATACGGGCCATCAGTTGAAACCATTTATTTGTGTGCAGAAACATACCATTGGATCATGTTCCTCATCCGGACCACAGGCAGCAGTTCAGAGTTTTGGGCACTTTTGGTTACATATTGGATTAGATGTTGATCACTGATGTCACTTCCTCTTGAAGGTATTCTTGCCTCCATCACTAGATGCCAATCCATTTTATATAATGTGATATTTAATAGCTTAGTTAGCAGTTTAAAGAAGCATATAGTTTTTGCCCATTTATAGAGCTTATTATTTTTGTCAGAGCTATTCAGCGGTACTTTAGCTGATCTCCTTCTTTGTCTTTAAGTACCAGCCTATAGATCCATATCTATAGGCCATTTTGTTCACCACTACGCTACCTGCATCCCAGTTTCCCAGTGAGATTCCCTGTCCTACCGATCCTCTGTTAAATACTTCTTTCCAAAATGGCAGTGTGACTTTTTCCAGCTATAAAGCTACTGAATGACTCAGGTTCACTGACCTGCCGACCGAACCGAAATGGTTTCCTGCCCTGTCAAGGTCCGCAGGGCATTGTGTCAAGCTACCGTAAGCTATGCTGCACCTCCTACCCGGAGACCCCAGAATCTAAGATTGTTAGTGTTGCTATCTTTCAATGCAACTTTTCAGAGTCACAATAGTTATGAAACCAATTAAAATGCAAATTAAGTTAACTGATTAAAACAGCGTCTAAATAAATAATCAACAAACAAACAAATAAATGTCATCTTCTGTGTGACTATAAATTTTTTTTAGATGCAGAAACACGTCAGAGACGAAGCCCAGGCCATCTTGTACCACAGGAGTGCGAGACGTTTCACAGAAACGATCATCCGAGCACGCTGCCGCTGGGCTCTGCTCCGGAGCGGCTGAGGCGGTCGCTCCCCGCAGCAGCGTCTGAGAAAACGAGCAGCTGCAGGAAGGCAGGGCTCTGTGGAGTTTCACAGGCGACGGGCGCCCGTCTCCGTGTGCTGCGTGCTGAATAAGACACGGCGGTATTGAGAATTAAGCCTATTCCCCTTGCCTCAGTAGAGCAGCATCTCAGCAGGCTGAGATCGAATCAGGGGTTTTAACGCTCAGATGTATTATATGGCCCATCACTTCACTGGTCCCAGTCATCTACATGCTCAAAGAAAAGCAGATTACCACCTCAGTAATTGTGTCTGCAAAGCCCTACTGCGTAGTGTTGCTTTTCTCTTTTTTTTCCTAATCCGAGGCCGTAAGTAGAACATTTCCTCCGCTTTAAGCCTCTCATTTTGAAGTGTGTGGATTGGTGAAACCTGCAGTTTAGGTTAAACTTTCTCTTTGCTGTCAGTGTACTTGTGACTTGTTTTAACTCGTAAAATATAAATGTAGATGTAAACAGTAGAAGGGACGCTGGCTATAGTGCACACATTGCTGCTAAGTTGGATCCAGTGGAGTTTAGTGGATCCTCTTACACTTGCCTTGTATGGAGTGAGATATGATGAAGAAATACGCTTCGAAGGGAAACAATGGCCGAACTAATAAGCTCACGTACGTTGGTGAAGTTTAGAGGTAGTGGGCCATCCATCCATCGCAATGCTGCTTACGCAGTACAGGATGGCAGCGATCCTGGAGAATATGCTAGGAAGCTGAGGGCACATATCAGAAAACTTTTAGTAGGGAACACCCTGGATGGGATGCTGGACCATGGTAGGGTACACGCTCACACACACAATCACACACTAAGGGTGATTTTAAAGCACTGACTCACACGATCAGAGGAGAAACCTGGAAGAGCCAGATGGAGCCCAGGAGGACTGGTGAGAACATAGAACCTCTCACAAAGAGCCGGGGGCAGGAATCAAAGCCACAATCCTGGTCCTATTAGGCCGCCATGCCGCCCACAACAGAATATGTGACTGTCGGTAATATGGAGTCCTGGGCACTGTGATTACCATCAGCCTCATTGGTTCGGAGCCCATTTTACCAGTAAGTGAGCTTAATTTTCCTGCAGCACAAATGATCAGAATAATGAATAGGGACTCAAGGCCATGTGCTAACATTTTACTAACGGTCTGCTTATGCTAACACTGTCATAAATGTATAATACTAATGTGTGCAGTGTTACTGTGAAAATGATTGCAATTCAGCCAGGGAGTCATGCAGTTCACTGTTATCTGCAGTGGAAAAACTGACTGCAGTTCAGTCATTTGCTCTAAGACAGCTTTAATCATACCTATTCTTTAATCTTCACACAGTATCTATTTATAGTTCTGGGGTGAGGGGTAGATCTGTGGAGAATCTGACCTCCCAAATGGCCACAGGAGGGCTGAGTCACGTGTCCAGTTAGGCCGTGGTTAAAAATCATGAAAGGTTCACGCTTCCATCAGTGTCCCGGGATCGATTTCTTTTTCTAAGTTCAGTGATTGAATCATTTGTGTTGCATGTGACTGAATGATCAGGCTGCCTGACACCTCTGCTCTTTCCTCTGCCTGCTAGCAGCTGCTCGATATATCAAATATTTAAAACATGGGCAGCACTGATCCGTGATACCTTGAAGGGTGAAGGGTTTGGATCGTGCCTCTGCTCAGAGTGTGGGCATGTGTTTTGCATGAGTCCTCCTGTAGTCCAGAAACAAGCTACCGACCTAATTGTATGTGCCCTGTAATGAACTGATATGCCATCAAAAGTGTATGCACCAGGCCTGGACCAGGATAAGTGGCTGGATGATCAATGGATGGAAGGATGAGTGGAAGGATGGATGTATGAATTAATGAAATATTCATTCAGGACAACCCCCCTCCCTTGCTTGCAGTGGAAAATTTTGCATTTTGATACTTTTCTTAGAATTATGCATGAAAACAATTTTGCTTTTTCAACACCGGAAACCCAAGGCCCAAAAGTCAGCAATGAAAGCATCATTTCAGGCATCAGCCACATTATAATGTACACTCACCTAAAGGATTATTAGGAACACCTGTTCAATTTCTCATTAATGCAATTATCTAATCAACCAAT
>JABFEA020000029.1:3344296-3356873 GCA_019775915.2 Cyphomyrus plagiostoma
CAGTTCTGAAGGCGAAAGGGGGTCAAACACCGTATTAGTATGGTGTTCCTAATAATCCTTTAGGTGAGTGTACATTGGCTGTAAAATGAATGCATCTGATAGATGTTTATATATTTCATAAGAAACACTATTTTGTAATTTTAGAAGACAGCTGCCAGCAAGGTGTGGGGTAATGTGAGTATGAAAATCATACTCTTCTGCCCATAAAGGATGTAAACTTCAGTTGAATTTGCTATCTTCTCTTTAGAAGGTTTTTCCTGCGTGTAATCAGATCTGAGTCTGTTTCTCTTAGGGTTTCCTCACACGCCCACATCCTTTATTTCCACTTATAGAGCTGTAAGACCTATATCTCTGCTAGTGTATGATCATGCTAAGTCTTTTATCATAGCACATTATAATCGGCATTGTGGAGTCTTCAAAGCTTAAACTGTGTTCAGGAGACCCAGTTATAAGAGAGAAATTATGATATGGGTGGGTGAGCAGTCTTAGTACAGATACTATAGTTTTAGCACATCAAACATGTATAAAGATTGAAATCAAAATCATTTTATTGGCCAGATACACCTGCGTGTACTAAGAATTTGTCTTGGCTGTACTGTTGCATACATACACAAACAATAAAGAATATGATTTTTTTTTTTTTAAATAATGAAAAGTGGAATTTAAATAACAGTTTTGTAGTTAGAAAGTGTCACTATTCAAAGTATTATTTATGATTTTTGTCAGTCCAAAACACAGAGGCAGGAATAAGAGAGCGAACAGTAAGAGGTTTATTAAGGTTATTGAACAGGGTTAACAACAGCAAGGAGCACATACTGGAGCAACATCAATGACCAGACGGGGGAAGGCAGTATTGGGAGGCACTCTTATACTGGACTAACGAGGGAGCAGACGAGAGGCAGCTGGAGTGATCCACACGAGGGCTGAGAGGTCAGACAAATTATTAACAGTTGCAGCTTGTTAGAGCCATACTAGGGAGAGAATGAGGGGGCAGGAATGAGGGGTGTGATAATTTGTCTGAAAAGAACTGAAAAGTATTTTTTTTCTCAAAATCACCAAAAAGGCAATTAAAAAAATGAGATACTAATGAGTTATATAATGTGTACTTGTTTCAGATTTAAATACTGTATAGATTAAACAAAGCAACAAAAATCTTCTGTCATCTTCATTTCAAGACAACTTGACATACTTGTGTTGTGATGCATCGTCGCACGGTCGAGAGGCAAGCCAGGGAGCAGGCAAGCAGAGCCGTTACGGAGGACAGACAGGGTTTATTTGAGACCAACAGGGCTGACAGGGACCAAACGACACTTAACGTCAATGACAAGTCTGCCAGAACTTACGCAGACGCCGACTAAATACATATGACTGGCAGCCAGTAACAAGAGACAGGTGAGAACAATCAGGGAATAACACGGGGTAACGAGGTGGGCGTGGCACACATGAGGAGCGTTCGGAGCGGGACATGACAACTTGAAGTCTAGGCAATGACTTTTTCAAAACCTTGCCAAAGCAACAATCATTTTTTTTATTCTTAGGAATTTTTACAATTTCCATATAATGTCAAAGCAGTTAATCTACAAGTTCACTGACTACAGATATCATAGTCTGGCTGTCTATTTTTTATGGGTAAGTACTGACGTCCAGGTTTTATGAGATTATAGGATGTGCGTGCTTATTCCCAAGCAATTTTTTGCAAATAAAACCTTGTAAATAATAAATGGCCATAGCTCTGTCCTAATCCATAATCTTAGCCTTTGTCTCTTTCCCCCGATCCATTGTGACTGAGACATTAGCACTGAAGGTATAATATAAACAGGATGCCTAAAATATCTCATCTTCTAAAACATGGCACCAGTTGAACCCCAAAGCCTTTTGATTGCTCTCTACTGCCTGCATCTGATTGTGACACAAGTGTAATTTTAATGCATGCCGGCGTTGCTTCATTATTAAAAATGGGAGATTTCGATGGCTTTGCGTGAAAGCTGGCCAAGTCATTCGGCTGCATTCTTTAGCAGTTCTCTTCAGCAGGTAGTGAAATGCCAGCGTAAATCTTAATGACTGACAGTTACTTTTCATTATATTTTAATAATGAGCTAAATGCTAATCTGAAGTCATTTAATGAATGACTGTAAAAAGCAGCACAGAAATACCTGATGAAGGGAACTTATAAAGCGGGGAGGATTATTTTTCGACTTTCATTGCCATTATTCTAGTCAGAAGAGGGTGGAACTGCTGTGACTAGCAACAGTAAACACATCTGTCTTGATGTAATGGGCGTACGTGATCAATATGGCCTGTAGGGAGACGCCCTCTGCACATTCTGTTTTGCAATGTTTCCAATGTGCCCTGACCAAGACCTGCAAAGCGTCACACTGTCTTAACATGTCAGATTATGAATGTTCATTAGTGACAAGGGCACTACTTGTTATTTACTTATTCTAATCAGGTTTGATATACATTGCATTGTTGTTCTCTCTCAGTCAATTACATTAATTAAGTCTCAATACAATTAATTCCCGGAGGTATGTATATTAGAACTGTTCAAAATATCTCCTAAGAAACCAAAGTGGTTTTGCTAAAAGTTATCAAATAAGTCACATTTACAAAAATACTGTAGCACTTTTTTCTTTTTATTAGTCCCAGTTGCTTTATTTTTTTTTTATTCATTTGTTACATTTTCAGGAAAGGCAAATGAAAGGTTGTCATGGCAGTTTCTGCAGTCCCCATTCTTTTAAAAAGTCAGTGATTGACATGAAAAAGCATACATCATAAAAGAAGTAATGTCTCTTGCGTTATTTTTTATGCATTATGTTTATAAAATCAGCATTTAATTTTAATTAGTACTGTCTTTACCAAAGATTTCCATTCCAACGCACATATAATAACTGATAATTGAGTATTTTTGAAAGTAAAGGAAAAGGGGATCGGAGAAAAGTGACTATTAAGGGCAAATTAGTCCATTAACTAATGGAGATGAAAAATAGGCTCTCAGTAGAAAGTTGTATCCAGACAAAAAGACAACAGGTGGTACATGAGTAATACAGTATGTATTGTAGCTAATCAATTATTATAAGCTGCTATAGGTGGTTTTGTAATTTATTGTTATGCTGTAATGCCTGTCAGAGCATCCTCTATTTATCACAAAATAGCTACATTTTCTGCTTATCTCAACAGATCGGCCTAGTGGAACTTCCAGAAAGGCAAGAAGGTGCAGGGTCAGTTATTTATATTGATATGGATTCATTTGCCAAACAATTTCTTACAAAGTAACTTGAAGACTATACACTGTGTTAGAATAAGTACAGTAAGTAGTAAAATAAAAAACACATAAACATAACAGTAACCAAAGATATTCGGTTTTACAGTAGTATGTGTAAAAGATAGACTATCACTTTGCTTTTCTTAGTTTTTTTTCAGCATTCAAAGAAAATGTCTAGTCTTGCAGCATGTTACTTAAAATTCCTGTTTCGTCTTTGTGTGTGAAGTTTCTATTAGAAAGGTGAGCAGAACTCCTTTAACTGGGTCTAAGCCATCAGTGAAAAGGACGGCCTTGAGTGTCCGGGGTCATGTTGGTGGTGGTCTTTTTCGATTCCTGCAGTACTAACTAGGAATGTATCACCGACACGAACTCCGTACAAGACCACAACAAACATCAGTGAGGAATTTGAAGGTAAAAGACAAGATTTAAACCAGTAAATTATGCTAATTTCCCAACATCAATAGATTGAGATTAAAAAGGCTTTTCAGTGTATGCAGCAAATTGTGAACCACCATAAAACAATATGCAAAGAAATTAAGACAAATTAGAAACTGAAGAGATATTTGGAGCCTTATTTAGTATTATTATAGTCATCCTCATTATGGCAATTATAGTAATAATATTACAAAGCATAATGCTTCACGTTAGCTTTGCTCCTAAGTATCTTCTTCAAGCACTGATGCCTTCAAAACTGCATTTTAAGTGAAGGGCACAGGGGAATAGAACAGAAGTGTCATGCGGGATTCCTATTCTGAAAAACAAGATACATCGTTTCTGCTCTCGGTTGATTTTTATTGGACATTAACACAAAGATGGTATGGGACTATTATTCTAGCCGGCATGTAAAAAGCAGACTTTGGAGACATTTTGAGCTCAAAAAGCGCCCCCACTTCGAAAGCCTGCATTGTGCTCTGGGAGACTCAGAAGATCTGGAGGAACAGTGTAATAAAATAATGGCAATTAGAGAGCATCTAAATGAAATAAGATCACAGAAATAGCTATCCAGATTTCAGCCAGTGATTTGTTTTATAGCTGTATGTTTAGATATAATTTAGTTTTGTTTTTGAACACATACATAACCAAGAATCACATTATCCCTAAAGGACTGGTTTTGCTTGCAAGTGTCCTATGTAAATTTGCAACTTCTAGGGCATTCACAGTCAAATGACGCAGAAGATGTAAATAGATGCAAATTACATAAAGTGTAATTAAATTTGCAAAACTGAATTTGCAATGAGACCAAGTTTTCCATAAACATGTATCTGGCTTTGCTCTATTTTCTTGTAATACTGATCTCCTTCATAGAGAAATATTTTCAAACACTTCCATTTTTGCTCTTTACTGACCAAGCAGGTGTGACATTTTTCTCTCCTCTTTTTCCAGATATCCTACAGTGCCTACAGGGATAATTAATTAAACATTAATTAAATAGGAACATTAATTAAAATAATGTTGCATTGAAATCTGAAGAAAAAAAAACCCGTTATGCGTTTTATTTGTTCTCCCCAAGTGGTTACAAAATCATCATCATTGTGATAAGGAAAATTAAGATAAGGGAAGTTTGATTACAAACAAACAAACAAACTTTTAAATGCAGTTATTAAATTAATTATTAAATGTACTGATTCCTGTAGACATGCTACTAGCTACAATTGCAGTGACGTTAAGTCTCTAACAGAATTCACCCATCCTTTCTCTGGAAATCTGCACCTGGAAGGAGATCAGTGAGGACTATCAGTCTTAGGGTCATGCCCCCAGGTCTCAGTCTGATTCAGGTCCATGTCTTGATTGTGCTGCTGTAGGGCATACTAAGGTGTCTTTGACTCTATATTTTGGGTCACTGTCCTGCAGAAAGTTGGGTCTCCATTTCTGTCTTCTGCAGACTGAGCTGATTTTCCCGCAAGGATTGCCTCTAGTCATCGGCACCCATTTTAACCTGTATTTCCACAATTTTTCCAGTGCTTCAAATCTCTCATTTTAGAATTCCACGTCCACCTTTCTTTACTGGCTAGACTTTGGGTTTCTTTTAATCCTCTTTGCTGGCTTGTACAAATCAGAATCTAGATGGTACTATCATGTACAGTGAAAATGCCTTGGTATAATCGGTCCTGTTCAACATAAGAACCACAATTTAAGGCAACATACTGTAATCAAATATATAATTAAATGCATATTATGCAATAAGCACAATATATAGCAATGTTAGGGTTATATAACAATATATAACAAATGAAAAATATTATGAAGTATGTATATTATGCAATGTGCATAATATATAACAACTAAAAAAACATTAAGCAGTTATAGCTTAAAATCTGTCCCAAAGAGTGTAAAATGTCTTCATGTCTTCAGGTTAGGGCGATAGGATATCTTAGTTTTCTCTCTTGGTGCTTGACAAACAGTTAGGTCAAGTACAGCCAGGACCAAAGTGAGACTCTTCAGGCCAGCAATGTCACAACCCAGATGGGTGAAATTGAGGAGAAGGGGGCATATTCATTCCACACCCAACCCCAATCACATGTGCCCTCCCGGTAGCGCACACCATCCGGTTTGAGAAAGGCTGAGTAAGCAGTAATGGACACCCTGTGTGGCCGGCAGGGAATTCTCCTGATTCTCCCGATTAGCCACTCCAGCATTGAGTCCCACTCATTGTGGCGTTTGAGGTGCCCTTTACCCAATGAAGGCCTTTTATTACAGTACGTTTTTTTGATACTTTTACCTCTCAGGTTTTAATTCATGTTTTGGAACACTGATAATTCAAGTATTAAAAGTTATTTTGGTATTATTTGGTTGTGAAAGGATTTGCAGCAGGTAAACAAATTCCACAATGCATTTTGGCATATTTAAATTTTTGGTTTACAATGTTTCACTTCATTGTGACCCTAAGAGGAATGAAAAAGTATGGATTTTAGTATAATGTCCTATACGGGCCTATACATTTACAACTATTTCATGATTCTATACAAAAGGATAACACCCTTTATGATTGAAATCTCACTGATGTCATCCTTTTTATGATTTGTGATCTGAAACTTCCCATGGCCAATGTGCACCTTTCTCTGACCATGTTTATAGTAATCCTAACCTTAATTTACTCAGCCCTGATAAGAACAACCCCTATACTCACCCTGAACACACATCTTTAAATGGAGGTGAACTTGATTCTGCTAAACTCATTTAGCATGCTAATGTGGCACCAGGGAGATGTGTGGAGGAACCAAGCCAGAGTCCAGCACACGGACCCCGGAGAAGGATGGGACATTTCTGCCAAGCCAAAATAAAAAGTTGTTCTGACCCAGAATTCCATAGATTCAAAAGGTCTCCATTTACATTGCAAATCCAAAGGCTTTCGAACAGGAGCGGCTGGGCTAAGTCAAAGAAAAGATCAAGGTCTGACCTTTTTTTCCTGGTTTTGCTTTATAAAAAAAAATGGGCAATGACTGCGCAGTACTGGAACATGTCTGCATAATCAGATTCATATCTATTCCTAAACTATATTGACTGCAATAGAGTTCACAGCATCCATAAATGACCTGCCGCTTTTATGAGTTATAAACTTTGTTGGGCCGGCAGAATTCAGTATTTGGTGAAGAAAAAAACATGCAGCAGTGTTCATTTTTAAAATATATCTGTTATAATGCAGCAAGCCTGAGTCTCATATAATTTGGGTGGCATTACATTAACGCTGCTGTGAGTATAAAATAAATATACATTTATTCTGTATAATTATTCTGTCTGATATAGTTATGCTACTGTGAAGCCCCAATGGGATACCAGTGCTAAAACCAATGTTAGGAAGATACACAAAGAGCTGTGTGTCCAGTGATTCAAATTCTTATTGAAATTAAAGGCAACTTCGGCCAAAACAGATGGTAAATAATTATTATTATTGTTGTTTTTGTTGTTGTTGGTACTGTAAATAATAATAATGATGGTGATGATGATATGTATTAAAACGTATTTTAAAACAGCGCCTCAGCTTGCATAGTCTAAGTTCTGAATTACTGAATATTATGGATTCCTAGAAATCACCCAATTGGCTGCCACCCAGCTGACATCACACCATTCAGTTCTTTGTACAGGACCGATGACCTATCACACTTACAGTAGCAAGAAAAAAACACAATGTTAAATATGAGGGAATCCCCTCTGGAACAAATTCTGCTTTATATCGAGCAAATATGAAGACATCCAGGAAGAAATTTTGAGAAATCCCTACAATCAGTCCAAATGTACATTTTCCCCTACAGAAAAAGCAAAACAGAAAAATTTTAATTGCAAAAATAACAGTTTTATATTGAAAATCACCAACTGTCTCAATGTCCATCTGTGTGGCAAGAAGCATTATAGGCATGTTGATCTCTCTTTGCGCTCATATACGATAATAAAAGAATAACTGATGTAAGTGCTACCCACAAACACAATATGGAATCAGTCTGACTTCAGGGATTTCAGGCCAGCCACACAGTGGCACAGTGTCTGCCGGGGGCAGGTGGCTAGCGAACTGTATTCCAGACTGGATGTGACGTCTCACCTCATGATCACATTTTTAAAATGGAAGCAGAATGATTTTTTTCATAGAACAGAACTGGTAATGGGAGACTTGTTGACTAGTTCTTTTAATAAGCTGAGGCTTATGCATATGCTTATGCTAAATATTTCTTTCAATATTTCATACATTTTGTTATGTCTGGCTTTGCTGCTCTGCCCGTTTCTCTTTCTGTTTAACTGATTCTGATTCCTCATTTTATAGGAAAATGCTTCCCTTGTCTATCCTCTGACCACTTTCTGTTCTCATCGCTGCATTTGGATTTTAGCTCCATTTCTGCCGCTTCCTGGATGGATTGTATCATTAAACACACCTTGTTCTGCTTTTGGATTGTTTGCTATTTAATGCAATATCAATTAAATTCAGTTCATTCTCACATAGCTTTCTTCAAAGGAAAAAAAATGCAAAAAGCAATATCCTAACAATATGAAAAGTTTAGCAGTAGAAAAAACAGTAAACTTTTTGATCATACTATAAATTTTGTTTACCTATTGCAGAAGAGCTAAAGAATAGGTGAAGAATCTGACCAATCACAAACGAATTTCCCCACCTTCCATGTTAGTCCCAGAAGGATTGGATATACCCCGAGGACTGCAAGGCTACATGACAGAAGCAAGTGTTCCCTGTGCCCTCAGGGCACCAATCCATATCCAGCAGCATGAAATGTACCTAAGAAAAGCAGGGGAATGGCAGCCAAGATACAACCCAAGGGATAAAGGTGAATGACATTAAAGGGACGGCGACCTCTTTCAGCACGGCGCTGTCCGGAAAGGTGCTGACTTACAGCTGCCGAACAAAGCGGTGTATGTGTTGGGGTGGGGAGGGCGGCCGATGGCAGGGGGCTGGTTTTTTGTGAGGTCTGCCGATTTCCTCAGATAGCCCGACCTTTCGTAGCCAAGCCTGACCCCCTCTGATCCGGGCTGGAGAGAAGGCAGGGCGGCGGCAAACGGCCGAGCACCATGATGCCTCCAGATGGATGGGAAGCTGGTCAGTACGCGGCTGTCATTAACCTGCAGGCTGGCGGCCATCCCTTGTCAGCATCGGCGAGCTGCTAATAATGCGTCAGTTCTTAGCGGTGAGAGAGCGCCCATAAAGGGCATTTGTGAGATGATCTGTCATCTAGCTGCACTTATTATTTACACTGACCTGTCGGCCTCTTTCAAGTAAAGCACTCGTCCAATTAATAAATGTAAATTATATTTCCTCAAACACTCTTAGCTCATTTAATGAACGTGAGATGTGCACAAGCTTCTGTTTACTCTAAATGTGACATAAAAAACGTTCAGTTCCTAAATAATCTTTTCCATTAATCATCGCATACTCTAAGACCGAAAAGTCTGAATTTATCTTGAGACTTTGAATTTTATCCTTTTTCATGGCAGCGATCGGCTACCCAGTGTGTCTGCTCTCTATGTGATGTGTCTTCACGGGTTGGCAGGTTGCAGCTTTGAGGTTCCCTGATTCCACTTTTTGTCTTTGTATTTGGGGAAAGTACTCAAGCACACTGAGTTAAACGAAAACTGAGCAAAGGTCAAAGAGTTCACTTCAGTGATTAGTTTTTCCCTGTAAGGCCAGCAAATCATTTTCCATATCAGCAGTAGAATGAGCAACACTGAAACTATGTAGAGTACATTATGCAGACAGCAATATACAGTGAAGGAAGCACTTCACTGGGAATGCTCATTAAAATCATTTCAAATCCTCACAAGCTTCAATGTGAGAGAAAATAAATACAGCATAGCATAATTATTGTCTGGGGAAGCCCATTTCTACTGGTTCTATTGAACTTTTTCCGAACTTCCAAACTTAGACAGTTACATACTTTTACAAAACAGTGTATGCATGTACTGTATATCTACAGATGAGGTGCATGAGGTGCCTTCACTTTGATAGGGCATATTTTTTGTTTTACCCTGTCTTGCTTTCCATGAGCCACATGTACAGTTGAGAGCCGTCTTGGGGGTCACAGCAGAGGGGCAGCCAGTGTTCAGCGCCCGTGGAGCTTGCAGTGAAGGGCCTTCCCCTCGCAGACACGCAAGTGTCCCAGCGAGACTGGGACCTGAACCAGCAACCTTCCACTCACATACGCAGACCCTTAGCCAACGCGACCAATCACCACTTGTATGCTGTATATTTTATGATTATATGATGACTCGGCTTTGGCTAAGAAGTCATGTGTCAGGGATGGTTGTTATTTGTTAAAAGAAGGACCACCCTCCCAACACCCCCTCCCAACTACGATGGTCTGTCCTGCTCCAGTCTTAGTGTACTGATGGCTCCCTGTGGGATCTGCATCTCAGCTACACATCATAGAGTGTGCCGTGAGGTACTGAGGGAATCGGGCTTGAGACGGGGACATACATGGATTACACGGACTGGCATTTCTCCAACTTGGATTCTCCACCTGGGAAAGGCTGAGACAGACAGTGTCAGATATGTGTTTCTGAAATTTCCCAAACCTTCATCATGATAAATGTCGCTGCTTACATCTGATCTTGCATTCTGGGACACAGCAGGCTGCTGGAACATGCTCTTTGGTCTCAGGTGCTCAGAATTTTATTTTATCTTTTTGATTCCCCCCCCAGAACAAAATGTCGCTAGCGTGCCATGTTTTCTTCTGCTCTGGAGAATGCAATAACAAAAACAGAAAAACAGAAAAAGGAAAATTCAGTTACAGTTCAGATTGCCTTTGCTGTAAACTTGGATCTGTTCAAGCAGAACACAAGGGGAATTGCGGCTATGTCCTCAAAGCAGACTCCCTCCATAACACGGGGACCGTGTCCTCCATAGCAAGGAATAACACTTAACTGAAACTTGAAAACAACATCACCTGAAACGCAAAAGCAGGAATGAGAACAGAAGTCAAATTCGACTGTAGGTACAATTCTGTTGCAGGAGTAACAGAAGCGATAAATTTAATTTATGCGGCACAGTCAGTAATTAGAAATTGGGTAAACGTAAGCTGAATTTTGAGGCTGTGGATTAATCATTCTGACAAGACCCTGTCCCTTCAATCATTTGTGAAACAAACCCCTCCTTCATTTAGTCGCAATCCTATGCGATTTAACGGAGATGGATAGTGGAAATAGAATTACAGGTAGTCAGACGAATGTTTTTTTTTGTTTGTTTTGTTTTTTTGTAAAAACGGTTCCATCAAAGGGTGCTTAAATAATCCTCGGTAGGTTAACAACCGTGGCATCAGCAGTATTTAGTATCTAACTGCGTGAAGCAACATTTTATTTTTAGTTATGCATAATAAGACCTTTGCAGGTGGCCAATTTAGTCCGCACTTACAACGCAGTCATGTCAGACCCCCTGCCCAGAAGTACTGCTTCCGTATCGGCACAAATTGTGTTAATACCACCTATTTGCCAGTAGAGGGCGGCCCATGCACAATTCCTTCAGGCTGAAATTCGGTAAGATAGCGACAATTACATTTGGATCGGCCGAGGGAGGCATGTTTGTTACTAGAAAGCGTGCAGAATGTAATTGTTTCTCTGTGATTATATAGATATGGACTTTATTTGGTCAAAGAAATATCATCAGTGCGATTGCCTTACTGGCCAAAAAATCCAGCCCGACTGGCAATCGTGCATGCGTCCTTCAGAAGCAAGCTACTGCATTTATCACACTATCGCCAATTTTATGTCGAGCGTGAGAAGTATTTATTCTTTTTCTGTGCGTTTCCAGTCAGCTAAAAGTCCGCTTATTTCAGGTTGCAGTACAAAACTAATTATATTCCGGCAGCCCGGTCAATCTATGACGCGAACAGAAACTGGCACAGTAAGAAAACCTGTCACCGTCGTCTATTAAATGCATTAAATGCATTTAACATGATTCGAATCATTTGGATGGCAAGAGCACATGCAATGGTTACATGCAATAGTATTTATAACAATCTGTAGCACAATCCATGTAAAATGCTTAAACCCATAGTCTTCCTGTTTTCGAATTTAGTACAATTTAAATTAGAAGTAAGTTATGTATTATTATTATTATATCTTTTTCAACAATTCACGCCAGCAGGATGATTACTAGTTCGGACCACCTACCAACCCGATTTGCTCAATCCCGGAAGCACGAGCACCGCAGGAACATTTTACAGCTGCTGTTGATGGACGTATTACTACTTTTCTGTTCCCCGTATAAGTAATAGTGCGCACCTCCCAATAAGACGTGATAACTGGCCAGGAAATGCATAAACAAGGATCCCATTCAAGCAACATGTGATCGCATCTCTTTAGTATCCTGGATACGGCCCCAAAGCCGGACATATTCATTATTTCGTGAATATGTACAGGACACACGTTCGTGCATCTGTTGAGGTTGCGCTCATTGCACATTTACCAATAAATAAATATCCGTGTTTGTTAACTGCGAGGGTGTAGAAGGTCTGTGAATAGGATTCGTGAATCGCATATATTAATGATTCAAATGCTTCTCGGACTCATTGATCGCAAAACAAGGATTCCACTAGAATGACCTGGAAATTTAAATGGCGAAACGTGTTTATTTTTCCACCCATTTATCTAGTTTGTAATCTTAACTGTTACTCGAAACAATAGTTACTTTTGCCAGTTCTCTCCCTGCAGGAGCATCACATTCACATGTTTGCCGACGTTCACTGTCTCCAATACAGATGAGATGCGCCGAGTCACACGCGCCCCTTGACGTCGTCGGCTGGCTGCGGCTCCAGCGCTCCCGCACGGCACGTATTGCGCAACGTGACCGATCCTCACTCAGCCAGTTCATCCTTTAAAAAAAAA
>JABFEA020000029.1:3356938-3369671 GCA_019775915.2 Cyphomyrus plagiostoma
ATTTTAAGTCGCACGTAGACATTGAGGGTTCTGGGGGGGGGGGCTGAGCTAACACGGAATCAAGTGCATACCCCGTTTCTGTATTAGTGGAGTCGTCCTCATCCGCCGGAGATGATTCGTTCGCGGTCTCTGGATGCGGTGGCGGCGGCACGGGGAGCGCGCTGCCTGCTCTCGCCGTAGCATTTCGGAACTCCCTTTTCCGTTCGCGTCGCGGCTGCTGTGCATATTAAAAGTAACGAGGGAGGGGGTCCGTATCCGTATTGCAAGACATCTCGTCAGATCTCCAGATGGACTATGGCTTGCCGGATGCGTTTTTTCTTGTGGTAGCGATGGGAGCCGCTGGAACTGGTGAGCGGGCATGCTACTGGATATTACAGGACTGCAATCAAGCGTGTTTGTGTAATTATACAGCGGGGAGCCTCCTCAGTTACTTTTAACGCGTCATAACTGAAGAGGTCCTTTTTTCCTTTTTTCCCCCCCTCTTTTTGGTCTCGATCTGTAGGCTGTTACACAGCCCACTCAGTTTCTAATTGGTTTGCTATCCGTAGCGTATTCCTCATTCTTTTCCTCCATCACTGTGAATCTATTGCTTATGTGCACACCTCGTCACCATCTAAAATCTTAAAATAACCCGACACATAATAACACTCGCCGGAATGAGAAGTTGTTCATTTGTGTCGCCTTCATTTAAATGACGCTTTTATTTCTCAAACTGCACTGATTTATCTTCGCGGACACCGTGTGATTTTTACCCGGGAATCGAGTTCTGTCTCGCAGCCCCTCTCGCCTCAGGAAGGACCTGTCACCATCGAGCTGGATATGTTGACATCAACGTAAAGATGGATTTAGTTTTCGGTCTCTTGTGGTTTCTCACTGTGTTTCTAGAAGACATTTATTGCCAAGGAGTCTACGGTAAGTGGATACATATGATAGTAGGTTTTAATAAATACGATCATGACCTTGTGAAGAATTCTCTTCCAGAGATTTAATACTTTCCGCCTCCCAACATGGAGACTTCTTCATAATTTACTGTTCGTGGTTTTAGGTTTTGTTTGTCCACAATATCCATCATTTTACAAGACATCGGGCATTTATGTAAACCACAGGTGACATGTAGTGGCCATGAATGCATATGATTCTCAGCCATGCTGCCATGGATCACTGGCGAGGTAGCGGACAGTATTCGGAGCCGCCTCTGCCGAACGATGTGCGTATTGCGTTGGGGCAGATTACGATCACTGATGTCGCTATAAGTATGTTTCTTTTTTATTTATTTATTTATTTTCACGCAATTAATTAATTAATTTTGCCTCTCTGGTTATTAATTTCTTTAGAGAGACACTGATCGCACATAGTCACTGACGTGAGATGTAATATACTGCCATAGTGGAGCAAAGTAAAGATATGTATGTTAAATTTATAAGCGGTCTAAATGTGTGTGTCTGTGTGTGCGTGTGCGCGCGCGTGTCTGTAGACACATATAGCCTACATATATTCCATATATGCCATTTTATGTTTTATATATGTTATATGTGGATATTCGTGTATGAAAGAGGCAGCTTTTATAAGAAGTCGCATACAACAGGATAAAATGTAATTGGAAATCCGGCACTGGGCTGTAGAAGCCAAACGCTGAAGTGCAACCGGTGGCATACTGATGCCCCGATGCTATGACATCGCAAATCTGATATAGGAACCCGGGTCGCGTTGCAGATCGGGGGGGCGGGGGTGATTATTAATCGTCGCGATGTGAGGAATCGGAGCATACATGTGAGATTACAGCGGAGTGCACAGTGACATGGCAGCGTGTGTAAAAGTGCGTTAAGATTCCCTGGCGCAAGGGTTAAACTGAGTGGGTTTTTTGTGACACATGTGCCTGGACTAATAATTCACACAGACACACACACACACACACACACACACACACACACACACACACACCTGGATTTAACTCTATCACACTCTTTATATTCGTTTGTAGGCTGGGGGGGGGGGGGGGTTCAAGTTCAGTGACGCAGACAGAGCAGTTCGCATCACTTCGCGCGAATAAAACGGAGATTTATTGTATAGCGCCCAAGACTGGTTATCTGTAGAATTATCCTATTGACGTCAGCTGCGTTGGAAGAATGATTGTAATTTGGGAGAATCTGCACATCATCGAAGAGGGTGTCAATGGGATTGTTTAAATATGCCGATTATATAACGGAATAATAAATAATGTTAAACGGACAAATGTAGGCTACAAACTACTGCCATTCGTTTGAAGACGGAATTTATGCGTTTTTTCCACGTTTTTCTGCTTCGGTCTATGCATGATATATATATATATATATATATATATATATATATATATAGTGACATGAACATCCTGCTAATTTTCCCCTGTTTTATAAATGTCTCACTGTTGTAACCTTCGTAACTTCGGTACAAGTCGCCAGGCTCAGGACAATAATGCAGCGTGGCCAATATTTTGTACTTGTCTCTGCAGGACGCTACAGAAAATAATAGGCTTAAAACGAACAATAAAAAAGCTCGTTTGAATGAACTTCTTTTCTTTACGTTAAACATTTAGAACACAATCAATCATAAATTTTCGGGAATTCATTCATAGATGTTGCCTGATTGGTTGATCCGATGCTCGATGCCATTAGCGGCGGACCATGGTAAGCGTGACCTTAGTATGGAAAATGCCTCCGATAGTAATTACAGTACATCCAGCGAATAGAGACGGCACCTGGATAAATGTCCTCAATGTGTCTCTTACATCAAGTGAAAATCAGGTGTATTCTGTACAAATTCACTCATTTCTAATATTTCCAAGTGGAATACGATGGTAAGCATTTGAAATGATTTCAAGATTTTAACTTTAAATTTGAAGCAACTGCTGTTTGACAGATGTGAGAATTTTTTTTATCACGTGACCTTCAGCGTAATGCGCAGTTTCTCTCTCTCTCATATATATATATATGTATATTATATATATACATATATGTATATATACATAATATATATATGTGTGTGTGTGTATCTGTGTGTGTGTGTGTTCCAAAGTTTATGTGTGCGCACATTTCTTATTGTCTGTTGTTCATACTTAGATTTTCCTGTGGAAAATATTCAGCAACACCTGCATGAGATGCTCGGATTAGCTGAACTACTTCTGTGCAGTTTACTCTATGGTTAATATAAAGTACTTTACCTTTAACTGTTTACAGGCATCATATCCAAATTAAGTAAACAAAGTAATGATACATAAAATCATGTGCAGTTGTCTAATAAGTGCTGTGGAAGGTGTAGTGCTGAATATATCGTAGGCTTTTGATATGTTGTTTGCATAAATTACAGCGCCAGTATGGTAGCCTGCATTTGAGACAGCACAGTGGTGACAGAAGCTATCTGAGTAGGAAAATGATGGTGATTTCTCAGTCAACTTATTTGCCTTTCCAGAATTATGGCTGTAATAAAAAGGCGGTTTCTGATGCGTCCCCTCATATCATTGATATGACGAGATAGGAGATATTACAGTATTTGGCAAGATGTTGTCTGCCATCTTGATGTTGAGTTTGATGTAAAATGGTTTTAAGGTCAGCATGAGTTTCTGTATATTCATCCAGCATGTTGTCAATCTCAGGGTCACGCGGGGTTGGTAGAGCCTATCCCAGGCTGCTTAGAGCACAAGGTAAGTGTGCACCCTGGGAGAGATGCCAGCTCATTGTAGGGTACATTCCGTGGCACAAAACAGATATTTAATAAATTCCAGTCATGTCCGTGAAACATCTGCTTAAAATATTTTATTCAAAGAAGACCGATATGCAGGTAGTGTTTTGATTACCGAGTTAGGTGATAATTTATACTAATTAGAGTAATAAAGTCTGTATCACACCCAGGTTCCATGTCTATGGAGTTTGTATGTTCTCGCTGGTCATTATGGGATTTTATCTGGTTACTTCGGTTTCCCCCCATAGTCCAGAAACATTCTGAGACTAACTGGAGTTAAACTGTCCGTTAGTGTGAATGATGTGCTATTGAATGGTGAGTGAGTGTGCCCGGTGATGAGTTGGTGCCCCATCCTGGGTTGTCCCCCGCCTTGCACCCTTAGCCTCTGGGACAGGCTATTCCCCTGAATAGCACAAACGGTTACAGAAAATGGATGGATTGATGGATGGATGGATGGATCGAAATTCTGTATTACTGTCTCTGATTAAGTGAGTATTGTTGGTCTGTAGGAATGGAGAGTAATTGTTTTAGTAGGTATTGGACACAGTCTTGTACCTAGGATCCACCTACTTAACTCCATGATGGACTTTTCTGTTGTACCACTGAGTGAAGTATTCAACCAATACTGTTCATGCAAAATTAGGTATATCATAACCATATGAAAATGAATTACAAACCATCTTCGGTATAGCTACCCTTTAAGCATTGAAGTAATGATATTCTTATCAATATAAAGTGTGCACCTGAAGTTTCATCCACATTAATTTCTTAAATGGTTTTCAAAAAGATTTACTTGTAATATTCATTTATGAGCAGAAGTCCCTTGCATGGTCTAACACCTGGTCTAATTAACTTCATCGACAGTTTAATTGCCTAACTGTGAGTTTTATCGGGAGTAACATTCTGCTCCATCATTTTTTCCTTCAGTTGTCCCATTGACCTTTTTTATATTTTATTTTATTGTCCCTTAAGTTTGATTATATTGCATCATGACATTCAACTCATAAATCACACTATCTGTTACTTTATAGCTGTCATGTGTCGCTGGAAATTCATTAAAGAAGCGGGAGAAAAATTCTAGTCTGGGTCGTCTGCTTTCTGCAGTGGGCCTTCATTTTATGTTTTCATGCACGGAAGTAGCTTAAAGAGGCCTGCAGGCCTATATTTTAGGCTGCTTGGGATAATCACTGGTGTACTCAACATGGTCCAGTCCGCCTGTCCATAAAACGCATCTCTGTTTGTGCTACAGTGTTTTGATTGAGAAAAAAAAAAATGTAGGCTACATTTGATCATGATGTCTATCATATTTCATTACGGTGATGCTCTGCTCCCTAGCATTATTTCGTGATGCTCCCATCAAGTGTTCAACACAAACACATCAATTGAAAGGAGTACCCTTTCTCAAAGGTGCTATGATTGAGTCAGAAAGTCCCAGATTTAGACTGCTTACATGTTTTTGCATTTTTATCTTTATTTCTTTTTTTTTGTGACAGGATCGTATAGATAAATGCTGACTTATCAATAATTATGCACTTTTGCCTGCATTATCTTGACACATGAGGCACTGAATGAAAATATCTGGGATTCATATTCCCATTCATGAAGTAGTCAGGAATCTGTAAAATATGTATTCTGTTCTTCACATGCTACAGGGCATATTGGTTAATTACATTGCATTTGACATAGCTGATTGGAAGCATTTGACTCTATGTTATTAATGTTGAAGGCTGATTTGTAGCATTTGCCTGCAGAGACCTGCATTAACTGGCCTGTTTTTTTTTAGTTCCAGATGACGTCATTCTGATTTGCGTTTCCTCATCATGTGATGTGATGGGTAGCAAACAGATGAGGTTCTCTCTTTAATTCTTGTCTGCTGATATCAAGTTTTTTAATCAAACCGCCGTCTCTTTAATCATTCATCATGAATCAAGTACAGGACTTGTTCCTTTGAAGATTGCAACATGAAAGCATATAACAGATATACATGCTCACTTTAATTCTGATGGTAATAAAGCCTAACATTACAGTTATGTTTAATTTACTTTACTTCACAGGTGTTTCTAGTGAAGTTTGAGTTAGCCACACCCAGTTTGACCAGGCTCCTCCTCCTACAGATTATTACCGCATCTGCAGCTAATCAACTTGTTTGCCTGGTTGGGTATATTAGGCCCCTGTTAATCTTCAAGTCATTCTCTGTGTTTTTCCTTATGTGTTACCTTTGTCTATCCTGCGAAGTGTGGCTCCTGTTTTGCCTGCTGATTTTGGATTACAAATGATCACATTTTTAGTAAATGTTATACATTGAGGATTGTTATTTGTGAAATTGTGAAGCGGCTACATCTTTTACCTAAAGGAGCTGCAATATAGACTTTAAAAACCAAAGATCATCCTCAAAAGCTCACCCAATCCCCATTATCATTTCCGAAAGAAAAAACAATAGATCCTTTGCTATTTGTAATATTTTTAAATGAAAAAAAATCTGTAGATGTTGACATTGTATCATGTAATGTTTAGAATTTGAAGCTCAGCATGGTTTTGTTCAGTTTTTGTGGTTTTATGCTATATTTCTGTTCCCAGCTTGGCTGTACTAATCGTACTTGTCAAGAAATTGACTTGTATTGTGTTGTGTACAATGAATAGTCATTTAACAGTTAGTATTGGGCCGCTTCTCTGTGCAAATGGGTCTGTGTAGTCATTTTTTCTGTCATTGATCTTTTCTTATCTGAATATTCATGGATATAAATTTACCATCATGCTTGTAGACCTATAGGATCACAGTGGAATTATAGGGTCTTAAGTCCAGTTGTAGCCAACAGAAATTTGTGGCTATATTGTAGTTTCTTTAAAGTGAGAAAATGATTTGTGGTAAACATTAAAAATTACTAAAGATGTCAGTTTTTTTTCCAGTTGGCCTGTAGCTCTGAAGCATTTCTGTAGCCAGTTCATTTTGAAATTCAGAATTGCAAGGCTCATTTATATTCTGGTCATATCTGTAAGTCTTGCTTGCTCACTATATATAGCATGCATTCATTTGTGTGAAGTTCATTTTGACATAATAAATAACCATGAGAAGTCGTAATGATTAGACCTTTTTATCTTGCACATTAAACAGTGCATTATTATAGAATTAAATGCCTTCTTTTGAACAGAAGCTGATAAATGTAAATTGCCGAATTGTGCTACACACCATGCATTTTGCTGTGTGTATTTGGATGGATCAAGATAGTGATTTTTTTTGTCATAAAGGACATCTTTGACGTTGCCCTGTACAGGAAATCATTTGTCTTCACCTGGAAAGTACTGATATTGTCCCTTTAGTATTTTTCTTATGTAAGCACAATATCTATGTCCAGCAGATCTATGTGATGGATAAAGATTCTACAGGTTAATTGCAAAAATAAGGTTTTTTGTTGTTCATTTTAAGATTTCAAAAATATTTATGGTTGTAGCGATCTCTCTAGGTCTGTAGCAAGATCTATAGGTTTAAAGGCTTTCTAGTTCTGTGGGAATATATCTAGATCTGTAAGAATATCTACAGACATATAGAAATTTGTCTAGGTCTAAAAGAATATTTCTAGGCATATAGAAATATTTCTAGGTCTGTAGAAATATCTGTAAGCATCTAGAAATCTCTCTAGGTCTGTAAGAATATCTATAGGCCTACAGGGATCTCTGTAGTTGCCTGGACGGGTGAGTTTTGAAGCAGCTTCGTTGCATGAGATAAACCCTGTGTCTCAGAGTTTCTGAAGGATGGCCAGCAAATCCCACAGAGGGGTAAGTGAAGAGGCCTTTCCTTCCAGGCAGCCTCAAACATGGCAGTTTTAAATGGAAATAAATCACACGGACACAAAGGTGACATTTTAACTAGGTTATTTTGTTTCTGTTAAATGGTTTTTTGTTTCTGTTAAATGGTTTGCTTTAAGTAGAAATATTTGCAAAACACATGGTTGTGATGGCATGCAGCACTGAAAAAAACAAAACTGAAAATAGGCTATACGGATAAATTTTACATTTTCAATAAACAGTACACAAAATGAGCACAAAATTTATTTTTATTTTTACTGTAGTGAAGTATAGCTACAAGCTATGAATAGAATGTTTTATTAATACAATCAGGATGTTATATCAATTTAATTATGTATTTATGAGGAACTAACAGCGACATAATATATTTCTAGAAGCCCTACTAATTTTAGAATTTTTGCTTAAAGAGCCTTTATAATAATCTGAAATTTAATTCCTGTTCATTTTTTTTCAGACCAGTGTTTCTTTTGCCTGAAACCATGCATGGGAACACAGTTTGTCTTGTATCTCTCCCTCTCTCCTGTTGCTCGCTGAAATCTCTACAAAAAGTCATGGCAGTTCTCAAGGGTCTTTTTCATGGCTAGTTCAGACGTTCGACTTCTGAGCCATTCAAATTCATTCCGCCGGCGAAAACTGAAGTCTCCTTTGTTGGCGCTCAGCACCTCCTCCGTGGACGGCCTCATCAATCCCCCTGCATGAAGACGCCTCGATCCCAACCAGCCGCCACGAAGAAGTATATTAGAATTTGCCTCTCATCTCACACACCTGCCTCCCCTTTTCACAATCCACTTTGGAAGGAAGGGTTGGCACCCTTGGTTAGACCTGACTTCAGCATAGACAAAGAAATATATTCAGCCTCATTTTGGCACATCGATACATTTCCAGTCCTTTTCCTGTGACCGCTGTGGTAAGTTGTAAGCGCATAGTGCTGGATTACCCACACTCCCCCTCTGCGTTCGACTTAGGTTGTCCTCTTCCATTAGCTATGGGCGGTGAAGGACGTCCACGACAGTGACTAAGAGCAGCTGATCTTCTCCCCCTAGCTTCAGTTTTGCTTCCCGTGGGTTTTATGGAATGCACCAGATGATCAGCTTGGGACCCTTATAGTTGATGACATCTCCAGACTCCTCATACCACTCATCCCTGTTTCAGGCATAGGTGGACCACAGGCATACATCGTGTGGGACAAGTTCCGTAAGCATGTTCGGTTTCATTACATGGGGTCGGGGGATTAATTCCCATGGCAGTGATGCTGGACCAGATGTACTGAGGTGAAAAGGCTTCTTAACCAGCAATGACACAGGCCCGATAACTATTTCTCTTTTACCTGCATCGGCGTTAATTGTCGATTTATACCCACCTCAGCCGTCTGTGACCTTGGCTTACGGGGGTGCCGAGAGCATGACGAGCCCCTTCAGAGAGACCGGCGTAGTGCGAGGGCTGTGGGTCTGCCAGCATTATCCCCACACCCTGGCCTTGGGTTGCGTGCCATCTGCAGCTGGCACAGGCTGCTGGGGAGTTGGGCAAGTCGAGTGGTCAGGAAGGGACTCGCGGGTTTGGGAGCTGAGCGGGTGCTTCTGCGGCCAGGAAACATTGACATCAAGGCTGGCTGATTCCTTATTTCTTCTTCTGCTGTGTCTTACATATACTATTTATTGATTACATAGAAGAATATTTTCTTATAATTGTGTGTTTATACACACAATGTTTCCAGAGCATAAAGAGGCACTTTGTGGAATTTGTTATGCTTAAGGGCAGCATAAGAATTCCACAATTTGCATAGCATAGCAATTTTCCAAAAAGCTGGGTGACTTGCCGTAGGATCAGGCAGAGCTTTTCAAACGTGTTACACGGCAGATACCTTTTTGAAAGATGATGCGGCCACTTTCGATGTAATCGATGTCCTGGTTCAGTCTCTCCAAAGCCCCGGTACGACACGTGTACCATAGCCACTCGACACCAGCAGGACCGAAGAGGCAGAAAAAAAAAAAAAAACAGGAAGTGCCAAACCGCAGCCATTTTATTCCCAGAGCAACTTGCGACAGCTACTTATCTCTGTAGCAAGTAATGTTTAAGTAGTGTAGACAAGCAGGAGCAGGACCGGGGTGCCGGCGTGACAGTGATGGCACTTCAGAAGTGTCGAGGCTTTAAAGTCGAATGCTAAACAGCTTTCGCTGGGTCCCACACGCACACCCGAACACCAGCCGTGAGAGGCGGATGCTTCGCAGTCATTCAATAGACCCAACGAGCGGATGGCCCAAGTTTGCCAGTAGGGGGAAAAAATAATTAAAATTGGTTCCGTATTTACCTGTGAAAATACTGCGATGGGTGAGTATACAATGATGAACAGCTAATTCACTCTTGAGCTATTTATCTTTATTTCAGATTCATTTACTGTCACAGCAGGAAGTAAAAACCGTTTGCCAATTAGCACTTTCCGCAAAAGCAATGAGTCTTAAAAACAGCCTGGCAAGTGATGCATTGCTAGAAGATAAATAAGAATTTATTTATTTATTTATTTATTTATTTATTTATTTATTTATTTATTTGCATCATCCTCACGAATGATGAGTATGGCATGATTGTCCTCAAGTCATTTGTGTTGCTATATTAAGTTTTGTACACCTAGGCATGGTGGCAGCAAGGCGGTGCTGATTAGCTTTTCACATTTAATGAACATATTCTTCCTCTTGGACAAAATTTTGTCAGCAACATTTTTTCAGGAGGCGTCAATTCTAAATGGCATCTCCCTGTGCAGCTTTCCTGCCTTCCTTTCATACTTTCATGTCTTTCTGCGTTTTTACCCCTAATAAGTCATGCTTATTATGCCCGTGTTGTGGCTCAGACTCAGATTAAATGACTTTGACCTCAATAAGACACTTTCTCACCTGATACAAATGAGAAATTTCTGCAGATGTTTCTCTGGTCGCCCGGCTGGTTTTAGGTTCATAACATAAACTCGGTTAGGCTAAATCTGTTGTAGCTTCAGGTATTTCATTTACACATCATTTTTCCGAGTGTGATCCTTTTTGTACCTCACAGGAATGTCATGTACTCAGGTGGGACTTTTCAGATGGAATACATTTCCACACTTATTATACATCGATGAATATCCCCCAAGATTTACCTAAGGGCATCTTGTACCTTGACTGTATATAGACTGATAAGTTTCCATCAGACATATGTAGATTGCATTTGAAGTTAATATTTGCACAGTCTGAAATTATATTAGTCTGAGATCACACCTGGAGCAGACATGGAGAAGAGGATTGTGGGTATGCAAACAGTGTTTTTATTCCTTGCACAACTCAGCTTAGATTAACTCCTTATAAATAATGTATCAGCATAGCACTATTGATCTGCTGATTGGTTGAAATCTCAATATGCCCCCCACCTCAGACTTCCCTATGGTGTTGGATTGTATGGCTAACATCCTAGTGCACTTCTCCTCATCAGTTTTCCCAGGACAACAAGGATGTCTGCTTAGCTCTCATTTTTCTGAACATGTGATCCACATCCAGTAATTGTGTTATAATTGCTTCTGCTGTCTCGAAAATGGGGAGGAAAGATTTTAGCAGCTCTGCACTTACATTGTAGGCTGAATTTGTCCTTGTAAAAAACACTGATATGTTTCGTTCCTTATACCAGGCCTGACAGAACCACCTGCCACAGCCTATTGTGCCTACCAATTGTCAATTCTGAGGATGTTCACACCTTGAGCCAGCGAGGAGAGTCTTAGCAATTAACTAGGCCTGTTGAGAAGTGTGCCCCAAGAATGGACCTCTTCTGGCAGGAAGTGGCTACGAGAGGCTGGCGGTGCAAAGGCCCGAGCCCAGATGGTGACCGCGGACGGCTGTACGCGACAGTACTCCACAGATGCGTGAGACGTTTCTCTTGGCCTTTCTTGAGTCTGACTGCACCCCCACACACCTAAATACCCCCCCCCCCCTTGTTTATGCTGGGTCTGCATGCTGACTTTATTAAGGCTTACAGATGAGTCCAAGCCTCAGAAGGAGAAGGAGGAGGTGGCCGTAATGGAATTTTATTGCCTTTCTTGAAAGCTCATCCCTGTGAAGTAGCCCGGCATTCCTTTGCTTACGGCAGGTTTACAAACCTCTGGCCGTGAGCCCGGCCTTCTGCCGCTCCCTCTCCAAAATATCATTATCGGGTTTGATGATTACTTTCATTATCTAGGATATCCTGCCTGCAGTAAAAACAAAATTTAGAGACTGTGTCGGAAAAATAAGTAATAGGTGGCCGACAGGTAAAGCTGGAGTGAGTTAGCAGAGTTTTTTTTTTTCCAAGCTGTAAATCTCAAGCCTCGGCCTAAGAATAAGACTCACGTTGCGATATAGTTGGACTGAAACGTATGTGAAACGAGCACCTGTGTTTTTCTGCTGTTCCTGATCAGGCATTTGGATGAATATCTAAACGTTTCAGATCATGTGGCATTTTTTTATAGGCAGAAAGAGCGTGAAGAACAAGGTTTCATAGAGAATGTTTCATTTCCATTTGCCAAGGTGTTTCTTTAAAGGGACACAGCGGCGAACAGCTTTTCCCGCGTCATGTCCGCTTGACTTGGTGTGGAGCATCACACTCCTTGTTGGAATTACAATAGGCTGGGGGTCTCCAGAGAGCGTTGACGTGTTTAAAAATGAATTAGCTCTATAATAAATGAGATTATTTGGCATCTAATCTAGTAACAGTCTTGGCAGGAAGCACCACCGTCTCACGTTTGTTCGTATAATGTAATGCACCCTGAAATCCAGTAATGACATGAGTTCTTTGAAGATGTAGTAGTGCTGTTAGTTGCTGTATTTCTTTGTGGTGTTCCTCTGAATAACTGAAGAGCAGCCTTGTTTAAATGTAAGGTAGTGCTCTTGTAAATCTACCAAAGAGAGTTTGTAGTCTACTAATAGTAATGAGGGTCTCAGACTGGTGAGAGCTGCTATGCAGTATCCAAAGGCAGGATTGGATCACATCCAGGGCTGAGATCTTTCCAAGACACCCTTTCATCATTATCCAATCAATATTGCTTAATAAGGCCTAGTCAGTGACTTCCCTGCTCCCCTTAATGTTTAAAGAACTGGCTTTTTTTCTATCAGGTAGAAGCGTCTCTTTCAACTAGTCAGAAACCGTACCATTTTTGAAAGTGTTACGCCATTGGAGGTATACCTGTTCCTCTCTGTGTTTCTCTCAGAATGTCTCTCTGTAT
>JABFEA020000029.1:3389219-3416276 GCA_019775915.2 Cyphomyrus plagiostoma
ACCCGCACCCTGCCTGCACAGCAGAGAAACAGAGCATTTACTTCGCATGCATGGCTGAGATTTAATCGCGGCATGCTTTGGTATCTGTGCTCGCCTTCCGACGTTACGCGAGATTATTGACTCCGTTTGCCTCAATGACCGTGAGCAATGGATAGGGATCCGTCGGGAAGTCTTGACTATTAAATGGGTGTGGAAGATCGAAGCCATGGGAGTTCCCGTTTTAGGGGACTGCGCTCAAAAGGAGATAAAACAAGAGATAGGCTTATAGCTGGGGGTGGGAATTGCATTTTACAGTGATGTTATTGTACACTTCGTTGTTACTGTCCAGCACAGAACATTAGCATGAAAGATGAGAGCAGGGCATTCTTCCGCAGCAAGGTGCTCCTTCGCCATTTCCATTCCTCCACCACCCACCCTACCCTCCCCTTTTTGACTCTATGAATTTACTGAACGGGACAAGATCAAAGGCTCAGAGGGGAAGCCACACAGGGGCTGGATATCAAATTAAATAGAACACTATAGATGAGATGAGAATTACAATGTAATCCTTGCTTTCTGTCCCTCTCCTTGTGGCGTCCAAGGCTACACAACAATGCCAAAGTCAAGGGAAAAAAAAATGAAAGGGAGATTAAACTATGGCACAGTCTATTTTTTGAAGGGCAAGAGGGATATTTGACCCTCATCCCGAAGTCAGGGAACCATGTATTTGTAGGTAAAGTGTGAATTAAGGAGAGAACTACCAGGCTGGTGCTCGGTTATTTTGAATAATGCCAGTCTGAATTAATAGTGAGGGGAAACAGCATAGAGAGAAGGCTGATTTACATTTTCCTCATTTCTGGCTGGTACTTTGCAGCTGTTGAGCTCCCCCTCTCTCTCTCTTGCTCTCTATTGGATGCCTGCCCAGGCAGTCTCATCCAATCGGAATTGAATCAAGGTGCGAAACAGCCCCGCAGCCAATGAAAGCCCTCAGATTAATAGGTGAGCTTGATCTAGGGGTGTCACATTACCGCTCACGAGGATGGATCGGCGGGCATCTGAGCTCACTTTCACGCCGCACGCAGCATCGGCTCAATCGGGAAATTAAGCCCCCGACGTGTTAAAGAAAGGTGCCTTCTGATGCTGATACCGGGCACCAGATAAATGGAAGGAATGCATTTAGCTACAGGGCCAGGAAACGGCAATCGCACCAGAGCCATATTCCCCTGCTAAATTTCGCTTCTGTGGGCGTGCTGGGATCCTCCGGCTTGCTGGCGCAATTTCAACCTTGGGCACTGGAGAGCGGGCGCCGGGCTTGAGAGTCTGGTCAGGATTCCGGAACTGCGAAGCCACTCATCCAGATAGAAGGCATTTGCATCCAGGGATACTCTGGAGACCTGTCATGGGCTCAGTGGGCAGTTTGAACAGCAGTGCGAAAATGCTTGTTAAAGAATAGCTTGTTTACGGCACTGTGCTGACTCACATTAACATGTTGTGTTTGTTTTCCCGATAATTTGTCCTTTCACACAAAAGCGTATCTTTCACTAATGGAAACCTGCGATACAGTCGCACACTCGCTCCCTGATTCACATACAAAGACACATTTACCAGCCCGGCTCAAAGCGCGGAGCCCCCTGCACCCAGACGATGTGTAATGGTTTAACTTAGCTTTTTCTAAGGGAAATGTCAGAGATCAGGATATTATGGGGATCCCCTCCCCCCACATTTAAATCCTTTGAAAGCCTTAACCTCACATATAATCCCACAAAAAACTGCAAATCATTTGATTGATAGAATCAAAAACACTTATCTGTTGTTAATTTTGATGTACGACAAAATAAGTATGGTATTTGTTGATGTGACAGTGTCATATTCCTGTGGCATTACTCTATCTCTGTGGTGGCTGCCAGGCAGGCGAATCGAGACACACTGCCTCACCTTTTGGGGCCTGATTGTTGGAGACATTAGCTACTCAGAGGACACGTGTTCACATCCATGGCGTCTAGAGATGGGGCCCCTGCCTCATTCTGACACTATTTCCTTCAATATTCATGGTTTTCAGAGTCAGTCGGTACGTCTACCAATCCCAGTACCCAGGCTTGTTTCCCAAACAAGTAAACCAGTGTGTTTCTGTTGCAGTAGGAGTTGCATCATTTCTGTACCAAACGCTGACCTTTTCACTGAAAAGCCGACTGCCAGCAACAGCTTATAAAATCAGCTCAGCAAAGAGATGCGTCGTAGCTGGGCTAAGACCAATCCCCAAATCACGCAAATTAGGCCAATTGCCAGATAATCACCCTTTTTGTAAAATAAAATGGTCAATTTCTGCGTTCCACTTTGAAGAATGCATGCTCGGCGATGGACAACTATGTGCATCACCGTCTTGTCATCAAAATAATCTGCTTCTTTTATGCCTTTCTTCCAACTGACGTCTATTCAGGTAAATATTACATTAATGTTATTAATATTATTCTTTCTTTTGATCTGGTTCTCTTTAATTAAAAGGCTCACAGGTGTGCAGCCAGTTTTAAATGAGGGACGTTTTCCTCGTCATCTGTGTGCAAAATCGCCAAAGCCGGTGAGGCGGATCATGTTTTTTTTTTAAATTTTTCCGACGTCGCTTTCGGAAAGCAACACCGTCCTTTCCAGCAGCGCAACCTAAATTCCTAATTTCCCTCCAGAGCCGCCTGACATTTCGAGATTTTGCCATCTCTGACACCAGCGTCCCCCCTGACACCCCGCCACCCCATTGCTCAAGCCAAAAATAAACACTTTATAGATAAATTATAATTGAAAATACAGTCTAGACCCGGTCTTCGATAGACCACGAGGAAGTGCTTCACACTGCCATCATTCCACTTCCTTAAATTCTGTGTAGAGAGAAATATGTCCTGCTTAAAGGAAAAAAAAAGATAGACATGAGGCACATGGACGTAAAAAAGGTCTTTCATGGGCTATAGCGAAAGCCCACAAAGTGTTTGTAGAGTGTCAATGAACCTATTCAGATAATTTCAAAAGGGCACGGCCACAGGGTTTTTGAGGAGCTACAAGATTCCCAGCAGAATCAGCTATGCCTAAGAAAGTGAACGTCTCGTCCAATTTAAATATAACTCAAATGTGCCGATCTGGACTGATCACAGATCTGGACTGATCAAAGATGTGTACTGATCACAGATCTGGACTGATCCCAGATCTGGACTGTGCAATGCGCTTTTCGAGAACTTACCCAGATCAGCACGCCTCCCTGCGACACGGGCAGCACTGTGATATATTCTTCAGCACCTGAGCTCACTGAATGAACTTTCTTACTTTGCTAATGTTCAATTTGGATGTACAACAGGTTTTTTTTTTTATTCTTTTAAGTGTTCTGTGACCCTATTGCTTGTAATTGAAGATCTAAACTGTGGTGTGGTTTGCGGGACCGGCAAACAAATTGAGGCACCAAAGCCCATTAGGAACCCTGCGCTGGAAATGCCTGTGGGCCTGAGGGAAAACAAAAGCCAAGGTCAGAGACGAGGTCCGAAAGTGTGTGTGTATATGTGTGTGTGTGTGTGTGTGTGTGGGGGGGGGGGGGGATCATTATGCTGCTGTCTGCAGACATTCTCTCCATCTCAAACAGTTCATTAGAAAGAGGAGAAAAAGGGGAATGACCCTAGTTAGGACAAATTGAGTTGAAAGAGGAGAGGACTGCCGTGTCATCAGTGTCCTTGAGGCGGTTCTTTTGCAAATCTCGCATCCAATCACAGTCACCAGTTTCTGAGGACTGAGGCATTTTTCCCTAAACCGATTTGCTTTAATTGTGTTAAGCTTAGCTGTCCTGCCCCGATCGTCTGCTCCTTCTGTGTGCCACACCCTCTCGTTAACCTCATGTAGATTCCCTGCGTTTACCAGCTGTTTCTTGTTGCTATCATTAGTCCTATGTATTTAAGTCTGCGTTAGGTATGCTTTCCCAAGTTCGGTCATTGACATGAGTCATTTGTTTAGTGGTTGTTCGTAGATGTATTCTCCGACAATATAGCCCTCGTTTCCCTGCCTCCCTGGACTTTTGCTCCTCTGTTCCCGTTCTGTCCCTGCTCAGCACAACATTAGCTCTGGAAATGGTTTTCATTTTGGTTAATTTTGATTTTCCTCGTCCTTGAATCATTATAAATCACACATTGCATCTTTAATATTCTTGATAAAAATCTGAAGATTGTTTCAAAGGATCTAAAACATGTCTTTCAGAATTAATCCAGTTAACCTATCTCCAGTCTTAACCCTAAGCCAAATACCATGTTAACATCTGTGTATGCCGTGCGTGTATTAGTCAGTTAATGCTCTTACATTTCACAAATGACTTCTCCTGACTTAATTTCCTTTGTAGGCGTCAGTCAGTGGAGGTATTGGTGTTTTGGCATAAAGTCAGTGGCATTGAGTCTGCTCATTCAGATGAATGTAGCAGTTTTTTCCCTCCCACTCTTGTAATGCGTTGGGTCAAACGTCTTCCACTTTCTATTCATTTTAGATGCAGAGTTATTAGGCTTGAAATAAACAATAAATCTTCTGTGTAGGGTCATGTTTGGAAGAACATGCTCGTTGTTTTCCTTGGTTTGTGGAGAAACTCTTATTTTACTAATCATTTTGAGGGCATTTAGTTTTCAGGGAAAGCATGTCCAGTTTTACTCTAGCCTGGAGACTTTTTAAGTCTGGAGAAGTTTTTTCATCCAGGCTTAGTCAATTTATTTGTTCATTAAAGACATATTACTCACAGAGAGGCAGCATAACTGTTTTTTGCTTCCACTAGAAAAATCAGCTTTTTTAACTTTAATTGGGGGATCCTCAGAACAAGATCTGTCAGGCAATTTGAACAATTTATAAATTAAAGGTGCCATATAATTTGAATGCTACGACAGGGATGAGGATGGCTACGCCTACATCATGATATCAAACAAGGTGGACATATGAAAGATGTGAATCACACTCAGCCCCATACGTGTTAGACTTCAAACAAGGATGCAGGGTCCTTCTTGCCATATGGAAACTTACCATGACTCAACTAGTGATACTTCAATTGAACAAGCAAATGAAGGTGAGAAGCGTAACACCCCCAGAGGAGTCTGTGAAAGTCCACTCACTGTGTGCCTTTTGGCAAAGACCACTGCCCCCCTTTGTAGAAGTGGTTCTGGGTCATTCTTGAGGAATAAACTCGTTTTCAGAGCTTTCAGCCTTTCACACCAGTCACCCTCCCTGCAGTCCAGGGTCCTGAATAAGGGGGGAATGAATTGTGACAATCTGGTTCTTCTGGATGATGACCAGACCCAGGGACTGGAGTGTGGAGCAGGCACTCTATCAGCTCACTCGGGGATGGATGGGCAGGTGGCCCAAGTAAATACTGCTTTGCTCTTCAACTTAAACAAATATCATGTAGACCCCTGAGATCTTAATCACTGTTTACTGACATACTCTCTTACCACACTTTTTAAAAATGTTTAGCGACAGGAGTATAGGGGGGCTTGTCCCCTACCACCCCCTAACCATCCACCTCCTCCCCATGTTTCACACAAGGGGCATGAAAGTCAAAGTAACCTTTGATATTACAGGGCAGCAGGTGGTGATGTGTTTAAGGACCTGGTCTCACAAGCGCTACAGCCCTAGTGTCACAGATACATAACCTGACTCACATCCATTCATTTCCCCTAACTGTTTATCTAGTATTAAGTGTTGAGGGGTGGCTGCACCCCATACCAGGAAGCACAGGGCACAAGGAAGTCATCACAATATAACCTAATTTGCCTCATTAAAATATACGACTGTATAAATGTTTTAAAAATCCTTTGTCACTTTGGGTAAAAGTGTCCACTAATCAACTAAATGCACAGTGCATTCAGGCACTGACTGGTTCAACCGATTTCCATTGGTTACTTAATTGGTTCCCACTGGGTTAAACCAGGCAGTGATTGACAGCACACCATTAATGTCAGCCACCGTGGATTGTTAAGCTTCATATCTCTCATCACTAATCTCAGGAGGACCAGACGGAGCCTCACTTCTGGCCCAGCACCCCCTCCCATCAAAGGATCCTATTTTCCTGTCCATGAGTTAACTGGTCTCACATCTGTGTATCTGTGTCTTGTCAAGTTCTGCTCTATAAATAGTCTTGAGCCCGTCTGAATGTTGTGAAGTATGTTTTTTTTTTCACATGCAAATGACCGGAAGACATGGTGTGTCTGGAAAAAATACAGAATTATTCCAAAACACTGAACTGTGCAGCTGCTACCTGAAAGTCACATGTATATGACACGACATTAATAATGATGGCAAAACCAGTTCCTCAGTCAAAACTTGACCAATTGAAATTGATTTGTGTTTAGTATTTAAAAACCATAATACAAAGAGGGATAATGAGGCAGAATGTTACAATGTGACATTACAGAAAGGTGTGCTCACAAATGTAGAGCATTTAATGATGACATTGTACAGTGTTAATCATAATTACACCACACAGCACGCCTTTCAAAAAAGTACTGGAATATGCATTACAGATGTTTTTTGCATTTTTCTTTATTTATTTGTTTTTTTATTTTTTGGCTAAATTATATAAAATTGCATGTTTTTCATAATAGTTTTAATTTGAGGCATATTTAATAACCATTCAAAGTAATCAAATTATGTTTTAATAATAGTAAGATTTTTAATACTATTATTATTATTATTCCATCCATCCATCCCTCCATCCATCTGTCCATTCATCAATTTTCTGTAAAGCTTGTCCGATTCAGTGCCACAGGGGTCTGGAGTCTATCCCAGAAGCTACAGGAGCAAGGCAATTCTTTTTCATCATCATCTTCTTCTTCTTCTTCTTTATCATTATTATTTATTATTATTATTATTATTATTATTATTGTATGCCAGCTATGTGCCCTATACTTCCTGGAATAGGCTTCAGGCCACCCTGTGATCTTTCCTCGAATAAATGGCTGGAGCATGGATGGACTGATAGTATCAGAGTATTCATTATACATATTTAAAAATCATGCATTTACATAAAACTGATGGCAGAGTTAAAGAAAGCCCATATTTTATTGTTGTATTGTCTGTTTGGATTGTGTCCAGCTTTGCTTAACTACTGTGTTTTTTTTTTTTTTTATCCAATTGCATGTCACCCAATAGACCATATGAGATTTTAACCAGGAAGAAGAGTTCGCCTCTGTCAGTGATCAAGATGCCCTTTTGCAAATAAATAAAGACCAATGTTCCAGAGGGCTGCTGCGGAGCCAGTGTTTTACTGCACTTTAGAGAGCAGGGGTTAGTGTGTGTAGGAGTCATATCTCAATTAAGAGGCTGAATCACTCTTTTTCTTTTTTAGTTTGCTTGTTGTTAATGTAAAGCCGTCTTCAGCCAAAGGGTAAAGGCATATATGTAATTGCACCAGGGTGGCAAACTATTCTACAAGGACACTGACCTTTTGGGGGTAGTGAAGCCTGTAGGGATATTTTCTTCAATCTGCCTGGCGTGTCTTTCTAAGGCCCTGCAAGGTTGAGAATGATTACCATGCTACTGAATTAGGCAGTCAATGCTATGAACACCTGTCGTCCTTCTCAGCTAATTTCCAGCTCTCAACAGAATAAAAGAAAATATTCTAATTTAAGCGCAAAGTGAATGCAAAGGAATAGGATGCAGAGATAAACACAGTTTTTGGCAGGTGGCTTGTAGAGGAATACTGGAAATTAACATTAAAAGCATAGGCATTCTTTTTTCCTCATTTGTTTATAAGAAGTTGCTAAGATGTAAAAGTCATGATTTAGAGGCCATATTGACATTCCTTTGAGATACTGGTCCATGGTGTCATGATTGTATCATCCATGTACGCATCTGCCATTCTACCACATCCCTATTCAGATCTGATGACTCGGAAGGCCATTGAAAATCACCAAACTCATTGTCATGTTCATGAATCCAGTCTTCAGCTGTCCGGTTTTGGTGAGCCTATGCCCAATGCAGCCTCAGCTTTCTGTTTTTTGCTGACATGCGAGGAACCAACCATGGTCTTCTGCTTTTTTAGGCCATTTCCCTCATCATTTGATGTGTTGTGCATTTTGAGATTTTTCGATCACCATACTTCTATACAATGTTGTCTTTCTTACCGAAACCTTTCTGTGGTCTTGAACCTGACTCCTCTCATCAACAAGGGATGTTTTTTTGTTTTTTGCAACATTCTAAGTAACCTCTAGATTGCTAAGTAACCTCTGACATTGTTTGTCATGAAAATCCCAGGAGATCAGTAGTTATAGAAATACTCAAACCAGCCCGTCTGGCACCAATATTCATGCCATGATCAATATCACTTGAATCTCATTTTTCCTTCATTCCAGTATTTGAACAGTAATTGAAGCTCCTGACCTGCATCTTCATGATTTTATGCATTGTGGTGTTGCCACATGATTGGCTGATTAGTTAATTGCATGAATAAGCATGTGTACAGGTGTTCCTAATAAACTGCTCAGCGAGTGTCTTTCCACAGTTTTCAAGTTCAAAAACCAGTAAATCAAATTTTCTTGCAAGATATGTGTGTTATTTTTAAAGGTACTGTAAGCAATGATGCTAAGGAGGCCCCAGCTTGTTTGGTATTTGGGGATAGCGACACCTCCATCCATTCATTTTCCAACCCGCTTATCCTACTGGGTCGCGGGGGGTCCAGTGACTATCCCGGAAGAAACGGGCACGAGGCAGGGAACAACCCTGGATGGGGGGCCAGCCTACAGGGCACACTCACACACCAACCACTCACACATGCACACCTACGGGCAATTTAGGAACTACAATCAGCATGTCTTTGGACTGGGGAACCAGAGTACCTAGAGGAAATCCCACGACGACAACATGCAAACTCCACATACATGTAACCCAGGCAGAGACTCGAACCCAGGTCCCAGTGGTGTGAGGCAACAGTGCCAACCACTGCACCACCATGCCATAGTGGTGCATCATCAACTAATTTTGTTTTCAGTTGACAAATAATGTGTTCATCACCCACCCACATCGTTCCTAAATGTGCAGTATTCAGTGCAAGTCCTTTGCTTTACACCTGGAGATATTGTCCAATGGGAGCATAAGATGAGGAGCCACTTCTGTGTCGGCCGAGGCTGCCTGAATACGCTGGCAAGGTTGCAACGTCACCAGGGCAAAAGACATTCCCGAAGCCAGTGAGAAAATGCTGCGGTTTAGCTGCGCATAGCTGCGGCCACTGCTGAAGGGCCTCCTCACGGCAAACAGTGGCTGAGCCAGCAGCCGGCTGCTTCTGTGCAGCTGGAGCTATAGAGAGTGCAAGCTGTGCAGTGCCAGGCATTTCTCCTTGTTGCTAAGACATGTTTTTTTTCTATTTGCTTATGGAGCAATTTCAGGTTTGTCAGATGTACCCCTTAAGAGGGCCAATTTCCATCACGTAATAGTGCCATGTGCCTGCGCCATTTCTTACCCCACCGTTTTCTAACAGTTTTTTTTCTGGTGAGGGTCACAAGCCATCTCTCGTGATATTATTGCATCTTCTGCTTCAGCCCTAGCTGCTTAGCCAGTACAGCACCGCAGTGAGCTCAGGGAACAACCGGGATAGGATGCTAGTCCATCACAGGGCTCACTCTGTGGCCAATTTGCAGAACACAAAATTCCCGAATGCATGTTTTTGTACCCAGAAGTAAGCGGCACTGAAAAACAGGGAGGACAAGCCAGGGGATGGAAAAGGGCTACGATGCTACCTACCGAGCTCTTCCGCCTAACGCACTGCAACTGCTATATGTTGCTAAGCATTGGCCTACGGAGGAATGATCCATGGTCTCTCTTGGAGCCCGAGAAGTGCAGGCACGTCGTCATGGTGGCTGGATATTGACAGGTGCCACGTGGCCTTGACTTCTCAGTCCATTCCTATCAATCTCTGCCTCTTTGCTCGCTTTTGCTCGGATTGTGCTGGGATGCCGGAAGAGGGCCGACTCCAACGAGTGATCCTGTTGAAGCCGGACGTGGATGCTGGAGGGGCCATCAAACTCTGTATTCCTGTTTCTGCTGCCTCCCTCGTTACCAGGAAACCACTGGATCTGAAGATTTTAGTTGGGGGTTGGGTGGAGTGGGTGTTGTGGTCATCTTATGGCTCGTAAAAGTCAAATTAGGCAAACAGAGCAGTTCAGCGTTGTCACAAATTACATTTCTAACAATATTGACTCATAGTCCACAGATGCAGTGGCTATTCAGTTGGTGAAGTCAGCACACATCTCACAACCTTCAGATGTTCTCCTGCCACACTGCCAGACTGAAAGTCCCTCACCCACAGAGTGTATTGACTATATATATATATCTTAGACAGCCCGTTGTTCTAACTATTTGTAAGTGCCACCTCTTTTCTATAAATCAAACTGGATCTCGTCCCTTTGTGGAGTAAAAAAGGCCATGCGACTGAACATTGTGAGCTGTGCAACCCGCAAGGGACGGCATGGAAATGGGACACTGCTTTGTGATGCATTTCTCGGCCCTTTCCTTAATGGGTCACGCGTGATGGCCAAGCTAATGATGACCCCAGCCGACCTGCTGAACGCGTCAATACCAGGGCTGAGTGTTTGACCCGGGCAGCTCCCCATGACCTTCCCCATCTCCTTGTTGAGGAAAGGGTCTCGTTTCTTAAGTTTGGCTGGGTTCAGGAAATGAGCGAGATCAGACCAAGGTCTGCATGCATCTTTAGGGAGAAAAAAAAGCAATTGGATAATTGAATGACGGTCATCGATACGGACAGGTTTGCAAACATATAAATCTCCAGAGACACATTGCTGAGTACAGTAGTGGGTAGTTTTTAGAACATTTTAGAACAAGTGTGAGGTTAAGTCTCTTAAAAGACCCTAGCTTAATGTGAATGAGCATAAATGAGTAAAGTTTTAGATAATTTGCACTCCTATGCAACTTCCTGTCTATTTGTGTTAATTGATATGATTATGCGTATATTCCTTTACTACCGAAGTGCTAAAATGTTCATAATTAATCTGATAAGTTATAACAAAATTTGATTATTTCAGCATGGTGCCAAAAACAAGAGAGCACTCCAGTAGTATTCTGGGGGTAATGGAAAGCAGAACAACCCTGTGAAAATGCCGTGGGTTTGTTGACAGGTTTGTTGGCGATGCCTAGATCAGCAGACTGGGTCTGTCTTACCTGGGAGACATTCCTTTGAACATTGTGGGAAATTTCATTAGGATAAATACGAAGCCTAATTCGTAATAAAACAAACATGTACTTACATTTGTTTTGCAAATTATACAGTAAACAAATATTTCTTGATGTATTTGACCTCTAGAAAATCTAACATGGGAATCATAATATATGATAATATACAGTCACAGAAGGTCAAGCATGAGAGCTGGGAAACCTCCCCCCCCGGCCACTGGTGGTGTTCATTTGTTTAACCCTGGTTCACCCGCTGCTACCACTTACTCCCATTGGCTTTTATGTCTCCTCTTTTCAGCAAACAATAGAAGGAAAACGGTGAGGGGACTGCAATGTGCAGTGGCCTACTGTCAACAAAGTTTGTCATCTTTTGACATTAATTGCCAATAAGGAACCTGGAACAATAATGAGCTTTTTTTGTTATTCCTCCCACCACTCAACCATGATTAATACTTTGGTTGTGGTGTAAAACACTTTTGTTGTTCACAGCCATTTTCATTTACATTGAGCCGCTCTTGGTAATGTCTAAAAAATGAAAAGATAAATCATTAGAAACTTCTAATCACGGAGCGAGTGGAACTTTTGGAAACTTATTTGTCTCTGAGTAGCATGGCGTGGAGATAAAAAAAGAGCCTTAGCTGTTAAGGTGAAAGGGCAACACATAATAATTATAAATAATCTTTTCTCAGGTTCATAATGAGTTTTACTTTTGTTAGTTCTGTAGTAATCATATATTTGACCACTGATGTGAAACCATCTTAGCTATCTGTAACTAACCCAGGACTTATTATTGTACCGGCTAAAGCTCGGGGACCAGAGACTGGAAGATGTGAATACCCACATTTGTTCCTGATCTGGTGGTGCCACTCGTTAACACACTCCCTGCTTTTTGGGTCAGAGCTCTGTCAGCCTTGTCGGACACAAGGTCCCCCCGGAACGCCATGAAGGACGAGGCCGTGGACCTTCCGGGCTACCACCTTGAGTGTGATTCTATATATGTCCCCCACCCAAGATGGTGCTCTCCCCACCCCCACACTGGTCTGTTTGGGGGGGGGCATTCCGATTCCTCGTACTTTCCTTTGGCATTTTGTCATGGAAGATTAATGACATAATCCTGCAGAGTCTTTTGAAGCGAATCTTTATTTATGAACGTGGCCCCAGTGCAGGATGTGATGGTGGTTTGAAGTTGTGACTCTGGTGTCTTAAAATTCCAGCACTTTCTTGTCTCTACTTTTTACATAATCTATCTTCCTGCTGCAAATTCTGTTTTTCCTGCCTTTGGACTGTTGTTTGTGTTAATCCGTATTATTATCAGGTCTGAAAACTATTGCAAATCTTTGTTGTCGAACGTTAAAAAAAAAAGAATTTTATGATACAGTTCCTTTGTTTGTTTTAAAGTATAATTCAAACTTTGGATGAGATAGGCTCTCTTTGAATAACATTGAAGATGTTAGTGCTCAATTCTAGTACAGTATGTGCAATCCTGTCAAAACAGTGCTGCGTAGAATAAAAAAGAACATAAACAATATTAAATGTACAGTAGAAAAATATACTATAGAATTTGTACCTCAAAGGACTGTCACTGAAACAATGTGGAGTTCCATTATCTGATTGCTGTATGGTGTTTATGAAATAGACCTGGAGCTCCTGGAGGTTGCTGAGGTTGCTGTACTAATTTGCATCACTCACAATAGGGATGGGCAATATGGCAAAAATATCATAGCACTATTTTTCTAGGCAGGATCACGATCCACAATCTTTTCATGATTCTTTTTCATTTCAGTTTTTATTACTTTTGCACGGTCCTGTGTTGATGCAGCAGATGATGCTCTTGCTGTCTGACCATCAGCAGACTCTGTCGGGGGTTTTCTTTTGTTGTGGTGAAGGTTCCTCCTGCTGCCATCCTGACACGTGAACGTTACCTTTCGCAAATTGTGAAAACAAGTGTTGTTTGCGGCATGTCGGTTTTGGAAAGTCCAAAGAAGTTCCGCATTACCGATGTCAGACTCCTTTTTGGGACTGATTCCTCTATGTCGTCCATGCCAGCACGTCGCTCAGTAGGGAATATGTCGCATGTTGCGCCTTGCATGTTGAGACAAGGGCGCAAAAGGGAGTGAGGAAGAAATCCAAGGCACTGCCTACTGTTTGCTATTAGTGGTTTATTGGCATGTCGAAATGGATTTGGCTGACAAAACAGCTTTAGATGCGTGTATGAGCCATAGAACTGCAACTGATGGAATGTGCACAGTAGAACGATCCTATTCATCTCTCTATAAAGTCAGACCATTGAGACATTTTAATCGTTCACGATCTAATATCGTCACATCACACACCCCTAATTCACAGCAATCAATTTATGCTATTTATAGTATGATTATGCTGAGAATAATAAATTAGTAGATTATAGTCTATTTAGTAGGTTATGAATATAGGATGAAAAGGGTTAAACTCGGGTGTGGCTGGGTGGTGTCATTTTTAGCACTGTCGCTTCACGCCTCTGGGACCAGGGTTCAAGTCTTTGTCCTGGTCTCATGTGTGGAATTTGCATGTCCTCCCCATGTTATTGTTGAGCTTCTTCCAGGTTCTCCAGTGTCTTCTTCCCACCCACCTCCCATAGTTGAAAAGAATGCTAAGGTGAATTTGAGTAACCAAATTGCCCATAGGTGTGAATCTGCCCTGTCATATGTTGCTGTCCCATCTTGGGTTGCCCCTCCCATGACCCTAAAAAATACAAACAGTTATGAAAAATTAACAATAAAGGACTATAGTACTTTTGACTGGCAGTTGGTTTCTATATAGTATTTCTACATAGTATTTTTAAATTTTAAGATCACATTCCAGTTTTAACCTGTTTTGATTGTTTTTCAAGCCTTTTATAAATTAAATGATTCGTGTTGCTCATATAAGAGCTGAGGTGAAACCTGTGCTTTTCTGATCTTTTTCGCTGAAGTGAAGTTCGCACGGCATTCAGAAAATGATCATTACCAATACAGATAATATGTAAAACATCTCCAGGCCCCAATGTCGGCAGTAATTTATTAACACTTGCAATGCTTATAGGCAGAGGGCATAACAAAAAATGATTGGTTCAGAGAGATACCCAATCAGATTGTAGAGTGGGTTAAGCCAAGCAACTACAGATGGCAGAGCCAAGATATCTCTTTGGTTGGTCCTACCTCCTCTAGTTGCTTAGACCCACCTCCTGTACAAACTTCTCTGAACCAATCATTTTTCGTTCTGCACTCAGAACATACTTTCATAAGTAAAACTCCCATGAGCGGGTGTTTTACGAGACACCGACAGTATTTCCTGTTGTTCAGAGGGTACAGCAAGTATTTCAGGATCTGGAGTTTGTATTTCGACAGGTGCAGCAATTATTTTTAAGATTTGTTGCATGTATTTCAGGGGGTACCGTAGGTATTTCAGGCGGCTCTGGCTGTTTCGGAAGGTGTAGCAGGTATTTTGGGATATAGAGTCGTAACCCCTAGGTGCCCTGCTCTAACATACATCAGCTCGGTGTAGAAACCAAATCGACCAAATTTATAGTGAGATTAATGAGTCTCTTGAATTATCTGCCATGCAACCAGAATATAAATGGGCATATGAAAATATATAAACAATAAGGAAAAATAAATAGTTAATAAGCGACGATGCTGAAAGTGGTGCCTCTGCACGTGCAGCTGTGACACTTTTCTGCCTTTGCGTAAGAGGTGTGATTTCACTCCAGCTGCTTCTACATGCCAGCAGAATGGAAGCGAAGAGACGCTCGATCATGTATGTGAGGGCGCCGTGCTTGGAGAGAGTAAGCAGTTAGATGTGGTTATCTGTGTGGCCCTTTCCAAGCAGGGTGCCCAAAATAAGTACTAGGGAATCCCAGGCTCTGCTGTTCGTATCACCCTGAATTATTCTCTTAGAGAGAAATGGGCTCATCTTTTGAAAAAGCGATGATTAATGCATGTACTTGCTTGATGTTACAAAGATCAATGATGTCAGGAGTTTTAAAGTGAGTTATGAAACTAGGGTAGTTTCATTGGAGCTCTATGGGCTTGACACTGCATCTTTAAGGGCTCTTTTCTGTTATCCCCATGTGCGGCTGGTTTGGCCGGCCTGGCAGCTGTCTTTGGGAGGGTACCTGCAAGAACAGCACCAAAGATGCACGTTACCTTGCAGGTTTATCTCCAGTCTTAAACCTGGATAGATAAGTAACACTAAATACTGGCTTTCGTAACCAAACAGAAGTGGAGAGAGGCAGTTGTTCGCTAAAGCCGTGTCTCTGAAATGCTTGTTTCGAATCATACATGTGACCATCATCTTTTACACCCCTTGGCAGACATTCAATTTCAGCTGAAAGTAATAGATGAAAGTCACAATTTATCCCTATTAGGCAGGAATCTGATCCTTATTTAGACTTTTTATTAGTCCGGCGTTACGCCAACTGTCATAAATTAATGATGTGAAATCTTGCCATTTCTCCCAACTGCCTGTTAATTGATCGTGAGAAGCGGTATAAATGAATCCCGCGATGGAAGCCAGCGGTGGCAGCGGGTGATGCTGAGTGGCGGGCATTCTGTCGCTGAAGCCTTCCTCCTGCGAATCAAATTAATGCGGCAGAGAGTGCTGGTGGATCGGATCGCTAATCTAATCACCACCTTTCTTTCGGACGGCGCGCTGCATTAAAGGATTAAGTTCGCTAAATTCTAAGTAGCTTTTTCCAGATTTCATTATTTTATTGTTCACGATTGGGTGTTTTAATAAAAACGCCCGTCTCTCTGTCTCTCCAAGGTGTCTTATACACAGGATTGCCAAACTATAAAAGAAGCCTCATGTGGACAATCTGAAGCGGAAAATGGACTCCAACATGTAGCTGGTGGTGCAGGCTGAGTTGAGAACGTAGATGCTCTCTGTTCCATCACAAAACAATAATGCAGCACTTGAGCAGTTTCTGACACTCACTCACGCTCTTCCGTTGAAAGGTTTGTAACCCATATTAAAAAATGACCCCATTACATGTCATAAATATCTGAGGTCTATGAATTTACACTGTTTTCCTGTTTGCAGTAGAAAATGTTTGTTCAATTGACTGATGTTGGTATTTGGTTTTAAATTCACGGGCGTCAATTACTTATACTGTACTCATCAATAAATGGTCAGAAGAGTGAGGTTATATGTGTGATTGACATCCCGTGTAAAGTATTGCCATGTGTCTCGTCTGGTACTGCCTGTGATAGGGTTCAGTCTCACCTCCACCTCTCTATTAGATAAGCCATAATGGAAGATATATGAATGCTATTCTTTTTATTATTTAGTATTACTACAAACTCAATCTTCTGTGTATTATGTGTTAGTACCACAGCTAAGTGCCATCAGATGTTGGTCTGACGCATGGCATTTGCGATTTCAACATGTATAAAAGAAAACAGCTAATTTTAATTCCCCTGTGTGGGTGAAGGTTATTTGTCGATCGGGGTCTTTTATGCTATATTGTGTCAGAACTTGGCAGCCATTAATTTTGGCATGAGGCGACACACAAATGATATCATGAAACGGCTTTGATCTGATTGGTATTTGTATGCTTGTGGGTTGGGGGGGGGGATTCAGCTGGGGAGGGTTCTGGCAGACAAGCTGTCTTCTGCTCCACTGTGGGGATGAGTCACTGTCAATCCGCCACTGCCTCGGCTCCCAGTTCACTATACCTAAAAATGGGACCAGAGAGGCTGATTGCATGAGATGCGGAGGGGAGGCTATGATCCATGACAAGCCCTCTACTCCCCTCTGACACTACTGAATGTTCCTCTTCTTTCCTTCTTCCCATGGGCATGGACACCATTGGCATCTTTTAACAATAGCTGTCCCATTCCTTTCCAGATCTTCTCTTTCTAGATGGTTCCAAATGACTGATCGCACCTTACGACATGTGCATGTGTTTACAGAAATGATACTTCTTATTTGCAAATGCAAGGTGACCAAAAGTGGAAATTATAATTAATCTGAAAGGAGCACATTAGACATTCACTGAGAGGGATTTTCAATAAACAATAAATATGCAGGGAGAATGAATAATTTATTGATTCTGGATAAAATGTTATTGCTATTGCTTTTTGACAGACTTAAAACAGGTAAAACATTTTGAGACTGTGATGCTTTGTTGTTCTATTATTTGTAAGTCATCGTGACAGTGTTTTTGTGATAAAAAACTAAAGTACTAGCAACTCTTGCTTTTAAGTCAAGGACTATTTTATTATTCATTGAGTTTCACGGATATGTGTTATCCATGCTGCCTTTTTAACACATTCCACTCTCCATGGTTTGCACGTGGGTATTCATCAGTTATGTGTGTGGCTGTTTGGGTTGCACGCAGCCCCAGACTCCCGTATTACAGGGAAGGTGAGACTAAAGAGTAACACTGTTCACCAGTGAAGCTTGACTTGCAAACATCTGCCGCAGAGGTTATATATTTGGGTTTCAATTAAGACTTTTTCACGATAAATCATCTTTTAGTCATGTGGTACTTATGGCATAACTTTCCAAACTGTGTTCCTTTTGTTTTTCCATCGGGGTGTTTTTCGGTGCGATGAGCCGTAAAATCACGAGGTTGCTGAGAGCTCTTCAGCTTCCTCAAAGCAACAGGTCATCCTCTGCACCACACACAGCCACCCAGCTTGTGGTGTCTCTCCTTCCTTGGCCCCAGGTGCAGTAGAAGGGCAAGCAAACAAACATTTTTCGTCTGCCATTTCTTTCATATTTTTTTTTTTAAGAATCCCGGACTAGGCGGTAGCCAGCATGCGTTTCTTAGGACCCCACAGAGCATGCGTGATCTGAATGGGAAATGGCGGATTTCATGTAACATTCATACAGTCACTGTATAACTATAGCTACTTTCCCAGACCTCCCCACACATTCTATCCTTTCAGCTTTCAAGCCTTAAAAATGTCACCCTCACCCGGCTTTAATCTGCTCCCATTTATGGAAAAGGGCAAATCTCAGACTCTGTGCTGGGGTCAGGTGTCCATGTTGTCAACTTTATTTCTGCTCACTTTACCTGTGACATGAGCCTGTGGGTCACTTCTTGGCTTGGTGTGGCTTGGGCAACGACTGACAGTGACACTGTACTGCACTGGCAAAGTAATATAAATGCTAAAATAACAAAGTTGATACTCGAAAAACACATAGACGCGGAGGAAACTCTAAGATAAGCAAAAGAACAACTTCATCCCCTGGGTTAGGTGGCTGAAAAGGGTTCCTTTTATGTTCCCAACAAAGGAAAGGATTCATGAACGAGCATATAGATTCACAGCAGATTGCACAGAGAGTTAAATACCTTATTTTCATCTAAAATGTTGAGCTTGAATCACCGAGTCCATTTTTCTTCAGGTTCCAAACGCTATTTGATTGTGTCCTACCTCATGGAATAGAATAGCATATCTTTATTGTCATTCTACGGACAGAGTGAAACTCAAGTGTGGCAGGACGGTTTAAATCCCTCCCCAACACTGTATGGGTCATTTGCATGTTCTCCACATGCCATAAGTGATACAGAGCTGTGTTGTTTTGCTCTTTCACTTAACATGACCTCCATAAACATAAACACAGGTGACCAGCTTATGTGAAACCGCTAGGCGGCCAAAATGGGATTGTAGTCTGAACAGCTTTAGCAAAAAATTATTGTGCTGCTTGTAATGTAAACAGAGATAAAAGCAAATAAATTAAATGCTGCAGAAAAAGGGACCTTTGGGGGACCAGACTAAACACCCCCTCCAATTGTTGCTCTGGAAATGCATTAAGCTTGTGTGAGACATACACTTCACTGCAGGTGGGACCGCTTGAGGGATTTGGTACTCTTCACTGCTGGCCGCTCACTGTGCGGGTAGCTGATCATGTTGCTGGTGGGCAGCCACACATCAGGGACTGCTGGGGGGGGAATGAGACCCTCCTCAGGGCTTGTTTGCGGCAGGCGCCCTCATCCCGGTGCGCGGCGTGCCTCTCGGGGGCGTGGTTAATAGTAGGCGTGACTATGCCAGACTATGCCAGACCCACCCGGGGGTATTGCTCCCTTCTCCCCGATAATCTTCCCGATTATCCTGCAGTCCATCTGATCTCATTTTGTGGGTGAACAGCGGATTAAAGCCATCATCCTGGTCATTGATTGTAACCCGCGAGTGAAACGTCAAACATCCACATCAGCGGAGATTAACATGATTTGGATATTACCTACTGAGCAGCCTGTCTATCAGCCATACCTGTGTGTTCCGTGAGCCCATTTACCTTGTTAAATTACACTATGACACACATTTAAGGTGAATTAAAGTGGAAATGCTTCTTTTAATTCCAGTTATTTCTTTCTTTGCCTAACACACTGTGTACCTGGCCACAGCTTCCGCTGCCCGTGCAGATCAAAAGAAAAATCCATCTTGCAGAATAAAAACGCAGCAAAAAAAAAAAATCCGATCAATAGCATCTTAGGAAGTTTTAATATGATTTCAGCATTTTTTATTCTCCCCCGATTTTTCATCATTACGTGCGTATTGACGTGTGAATCAGAAAACATGAGTTGCTGCTTAAGGCCCCAACTAATCCAATTTCAGAATATTTTTTCAAGAATGAATTACATGCCCTGCTGAAGACTGGCATGCAAATGAGTCCTGCACCACATACGACATGATTTATATGTTTGGTTACACACACAGTCCAAGAGGAAATTTATCTGCCTTATGATGATATAAATTTCTTTCAGTCTTACTGTAGCTGCGTCCAGTCTGACTGGTTCTCTATTTTGGACACCCTTGGCTGACTATGATGTCATGGACTTCTTATGCTATGTTGTGTCTCGAATTTTCCTGTCTGCATCCATAAACATAATGATGCTTAGTGATGCTAGTCCACCTTGAATATGTGGAGAGACTAAAATAAACCTGTGCCAGACAATTACATAATTAATCAAGGGGCCAGCCATTTTCAGTTTTGACCCAGCATCTTAATTGTTTTATTTGATTTGTTATTCTGGTTAATTAAATTAAAATGCAAGATGTGAGAGAGGGATTAATGATTCAGTGTTGAGGGATCTAGAGGACTGTGGTTGTTAGAAGCGGAGTCAGTCAGGTCATGATGTGCATTTACTATTTATATATGCTTAGGTTCCAAGCCACAACCTACATCCAAACATATTTGAGCCGCTTATAAAGTAGCATGGAGCTCATACCAGGCAGCACAGGCTGCAGAAGAGGGGTGCAGCCTGGCAGGGGTGCCTGCCAGAGATTGACGTTTCAGGTCCAGACCAGGATTTTGTTTCCACCAACCAGTTGAGTCTTCATACTCAACTGGTTGGCCGGAACAAAATCTTGGGCTGGATTTTTATTTTCTGGAGCCGGAATGTCCACCTCTGATGCCAGCCCATCACAGGACACATGCACACACTCACACACTTTTCACTTAGCTGTATGTCTTTGGAGCCTAAAATCCGGAGTGGCCACAGGATCCCCGCAGCATCAGCTGGGAGGACACGCAAACCACACACACACACACACACCTCCCAAACCTGACAGTGTGAGGGAGCAGCGCTACCTGCTGATCCACCCGTGCATCCAAGCCGCACTAGGGGCTTTCTCTGCATTCAGCAATGTCGCGATGCAGTTTTTCAAAACCGATTGAAAAGAAAATAGATTTCAGTGCGACTATCTCGGCCGGCTCTGCAAGGGTTTACCGGCCTTCTCGTTACCTGGCTCGCTTTTGATTTCCTCTGTTCCCCGGAGTGGTGGCTGTCACCACCAGGTCACCAGCTGTCGCATACCGGCTGCCTGTTTTCCTGATACCGCTGTGTTCAAAAGAAATCTGAAACACTGAAGCTGTTCGCACAGCCAGTTCATGGAAATCCGTGTACAAGGTACTAGCTAGCTGTGAAGCTCAGTGGCTGGAGGAGCAGTGGTATCCTAATGTTATTATTAACCCATTCCTATTCATTCATTTAGCAGATGCTTTTGTCTAAACCAACATGCAAATCAGACAGACGATGCACCATAAGTATACAGCTGTCAGGAAGCACATGTAGGTACAACCCCACTGAAATCCCCACCCTCCACCCCCTACAGCTCAAAAAAGGAATAACATCAATTCTATCTGTTTCACGTTTAATTATATATAGCTAATTAAACATTAAAAATTCAAAATGTCAGCCAATACAATTATATAGCAGATGATTGCCATAAGCAGAGCACAATGGTGTGGTGCGAATTAAGACAAACGTGAGAGAATATTATTTAATATTCAGTATTGATTGCTATCTGATTCTTGTTTTCTGGGAACTGGATAAAATTATAAAGCAAACTGAATAGGGAGTGGCAGAGCCAATGGTAGGCTGGGCCAGCTCCAATCCCCTGATGAAATTGATCACCCTTTCCCCCCCTCCATTTTCATTGGCCCTGAGTAATGCTCAGCATAGAATGTTGAATATAGTTTTCCTATACATGTGACAAGTACAATTTCAGTTGTTCTCAGAAGTTCATAAACATTCAAGAATCATAGTCATAGTTATTGTGCAATTTAAAAGAACATGTTTTTTGTTTTGCTTTGCTTTGCTTTGTTTAAAGATTGTAAGAGAAAGAGTTTGGTGACATTTTTCCTGTAAGGACATGCTCTCTTTCTGCCTGAAAAGATACAAAAATCAAACATACAGAAAATAACCAACATCACAGGAAACTTTATGAAGAATCACCATGATGATTTACCATAAGGCAGGTAGGTAGTGGCCATCAAGCCCAGCATAGACTGCAGAAACTGAGAACAAATGGACAAAGCAACTAGAATATCTATGCATCTAGAATCTAATCTGTGGCAGGAAATAAAGCCCACAATAAATTATTACTAAAATTACCTTAAACTTGTTAGCAAGCTTTATAATTACTAGAAACATCTGATGCTGTGTAGTTTGCTCTGTGAGGGTTGCAACCTCTTTGATGATAATTCTGTTTAGAAATGATAAGAACAGCAGTGGGGCTGCAGCCCATTAAGAGTGTACTTTAGCTAATTAAAAAAGGTTTAACGCTGGAGGTCTGTTTGTTGCTTAGTAGTTTTCATGCTGCTCTTGTTAAACCTACCCTGCCCCCATAGGCGCACAATACTCTTGAAATTCTGGGAACTACTGATATTTTATAGTTTCTCATGTATGGAAAAACTATGCTCAGCATTCCGTGCTTGACATGACCCAGAGCCAATGAAAATGCGGGGCTGATCAATTTCAGCAGGGAGCTGGAGCCTCTCCAGCCTCCCATTGGCTCATGACAGGAGACACCAGCCATGGGATATGATCAAACAGGACTGGATGTTAGTGGTTCTGAGACAGTAACTGGAGAATTTCACAAATAATAATAATTGTGTTTTGAAACTATCCATCCATCCATCCATCAATTGATCCATCCATCCATCCATCTGTATCCATCCATCCATTCATCCATCCATCTGTATCCATCCATCCATCTGTATCCATCCATCTATTTGTAATTATATGTTTGTGAGGACTCCCCATTCATTTCTATGGGGTTTAACTCTATTCCCAACATGACACCCTTAACCCTTACCCAGCTCTAACCTTAACTATAAGTAACCAACCAATTTTTAGTTTTTTTTATTGCATTCACTGAAAAATGGTCCCCACAAAGTCAAAATAACAGGTTTTTTTACATTATGGAGAACATTTTGTCCCCACAATGTAAAATAAATATAATCCACACACACACGCACGCACGCACACACACACACACACACACGCACGCGCACGCACAGACCCACACACACACACACAAGTGCATTCATATCTCAGTGGGATCGCCTATACATTTTATGGAAAACACCCTAATGTCAACAATGATAACCTTACTCCCTACCCCCTACCCAGCCCTACCCTTAACCATAAGTAACCAAACAAAATCAACATTGCTTCTTGTTTTTTTTCATTGCAGTCACAGATTTTTATAAAATTGAGTTTCCCCGTGTGGGGACTGGAAAAATGCCTAAAAACATCAAAATAACAGTTTTTTGTCATATTCTGGGGACAGTTAGTATTATAATAACATACACACACCCACACACAACCCTCATTAAATTACTCCACATGGTAGCTTGGTAAACATTCATAGGTTACGAGTATGAAACCCTCAAGAAAAGAGATATTCTACTGTGAAGAATGTGAAGGGATCTTGGGGGGGGTCAAGCTACAAGATGGTGGGTCTTAAATTTTTTGCCTGCTTTTTCGGGGGGTCCAAACAGCAGTACATCCAAACAGCAGTACCCAGGCCAAAGTGAGGCGGTGCTGTCTCAACGCCAGGCCATTAGTGACAAACAACAGGCTGAAGGTAATCAAGCCTGCTGGAGACCTTTCTGGAGAAGTCCACCCTGCTATTGTGTTTAGAACCTAGGGCCCAGAGCTCAGGTATGAGAGTTATTAGGTTCAAAGCTTATGTCAGGAGACAAGAGGGTTAGTGCAGACGGGGACAATGCAGTCATCACTTGACAGTAAGGAGGTTATCAGCCATAATTGATATTGACTTCTAAAAATTAGGGGATGTTTGAAAGAGCGACAGCAAGGCTTCTCGTGCTCAAAGTCCTACCGGCATCACGTGCCAGAGTAATGAAAAGTAATGGGTAATTTCACTGTTGTAATTCAATTGGAGCAATGTGAATGGGGGTGGGGGTGACTGTGAAATCCTGTCTGGCGTAGCCCCCCTGCTTCTAAAATTCCATGCCACTCTGGTCCCGTTTGCTTCTCATTTAGCATTGGCGCGCATGGTAACCCTTTGGACACAGGGAGCTTAGCAAATTAAATGGGGGGGGGTCCAATATAGGTCCATGTGCCAATGTAATACCTTTGTGGTCGGAATCAGGGGACACTGCAGTCATGCTGGCAGAGGCTTGCCTGCAGCTTTCGAGGACCTGAGCTGGCAAACCACCACCACACTGCACCCCAAACATGCCCCCATCTGGGTCGCCTGGTGCCATGTATTCCAAAATGATTATCAGGGCCCCGGTGACTAGCCTTAGCCAAAGGAGGTTATTATTCCCCCTCCCCACAGATGCCCGATTACAGTGATTGAGGTGGTCGGGGGTTGGGGACAGGAGGGTCAGTGTGACAGGAGTAGACACAGTGCGAATAAGAGACAAACCTGCGACCAGCCTCGCTGGAAACCTTCCATTTCTATCCTCTGCAATTTCCTGTCTGCCGTAACTGCCCTTGAATGTATCCCGTTCCATTTGGGTGATGCCCGTGTGTATCGACGGAGCTGGAGTTAGGGCACGTTTCCTGTCACCCGGCGGATTTCAGCTGATGTAACCTCACCGAGTGCAGGCTGGACGAGACCTCCAGCCGGTGCTTATTTTAGCGGTGGAGCTACTTTGGCATACAAGTTACTCATCAGCTGTTGCTTAGTGGGCTCTGCTCTCCTGAGATCCTGCTCTCAGAAAGTCAAAGAACTGGCTCAGATAAATACTGCAAGAATATCGCGTCCACACAAGGACCAGACATGCCACCATATATAATGCTTTTTTTTCTTTTTTTATATAAATGTAACAGCCTGCTCCTTAGCCACTGCTGTGGCATCAACTTACACTCCTGTGCAAGGCTGCGAGCTGATGAATAATTTACCTTCCTGTGGTCGCTGGCAACCGCGAAATTGATGGTAATCGGAGATGAAGCGTTTAACGACGCCGTTGTTTGGAATGCATTGAAGCTTTCACTGTTACGCTCACAGCTTGCCTGTGCTGCTTGCTGCACTGTCACTGTGATATTGTGGTATTACAGTTACAATTTCGTGTAGCATTTTGCCTCCTCTGAAATTGGATGCTCCATATTTATGCGTATGCCTGGGATATGTGGCAACTCAGTGGGAAGGGCTGTTGCCTGTACTTTCGGGGTTGCTGGTCTTGCAATCATCCAGGTGCTCAAGTTCTCTTCCGTGGGCCAGATCCATGTTTTGGTGAATCCGTGTCAATAAATTTCCTGGTAAATGTGTTCCCTGCCTTGGACCGGCTCCATTGACGTGTGACATGTGGCTTATTGCTTTGGTATTTCAAGTAGCAGCCACTGACCACATGTTTGCTTCGTTCTGGTGCTTAGAGGCATTTTCCCAGAACGAGGTCCAGTTCAAATGCTATATGGGAAGAGCAAACGCTAACGAACTTTGACCAGCTGGGCCTGTGAACAGTGAACCTATAATTAAAATTTTGTAAGGCTACACATGAACTATTGGCTATATGCCTTCATTTCATCGTGTCATTAACTTAAGCAGCTAGTCTGATCTTCATAGAGCCAGGCGATTAGTGGTGTTGCCAGTCAGGTCTGGGAGTGGGACCTTTAACCCACACTGTGAACCGCTAACACACACTGTTAGAGAAGCTTCAGGAAGCTTCTGTAGCAAAAGCAATTAGATTTTCCATTCAACTGACTAGCATCAGACTTGCCCCCCCCCCTTCCAGACACACATTTTTAATATCTTCAGATGTCTGCTATGGTTAATTTTAGAAATGACATGCAAATGGCTATGTCTGTGGCTCTGCGTGTGTGTGTGCGCGCACGCGCGTGTGTGTGTGTGTGTGTGTGTGTGTGTGCGCGCGTGTGGAGTCGGTTCTGAAACTGTACTTGAAATGTAAATGGACAGGTTCAACAGAATCACAATTCCGCTGACGAAGAACATCAATTAGATTTTATGTACCATGAAATTAAATTAACGCCTTCAAGACTCACTTTTTAATAAGTTTGTTGCACTGTTGAAGGGTCGCCCGTGATGAACATGCGGAAGGCGCTTGTTCGTCTGCTGTGTCGTTTAATATTTTGCGGACTTATGGTTCAGTGGTATTTTTTTTTTTGTTTTTTACTGAAAAGCTGTGATAATGGCAATAGTCATTAATGAAGACTTTGGGCATAAAAAACAGCCATGTGTTGGCCTAAAAAGCCTCTGCACACCTGATTGATAGCTAACAGAGCATAATACAATTAAAGACAAGATGTGCAAGAAAAATGTGGTATCAAATGAGAAAAGCCATATCTAGCTTGACATTATGTGTTTCATTTTATGGCAGAATTGTATTGACCAAGACTCAATGGGGAGTTTCTACCCCACAAAGGTGTACAAGCATTTTTCTCTGGGAAATTTGTTTGAAAGACCTCTGAAGGTCCCTACCTTCACCAGACACTGAGGTTTGGGCAGGTCACATGGGGAGCCTGCATTCAACACGAAGGCCAACAGCAGCCAATGCAGGCGTTGCACATTCTAGGATGATGCCACGACATATTTTATTAACAGTGATACAAAACGAAACTCTGTTTCCGACCCATTTGTTTCTCCTTATTGACAGTTTTACAGGTGGTAGTAAAATGTGGCTGTAAAATTTCTAACCTGTTAAAATTTGTCCTGGTGCTGTAACACTGGTCAGATCGGAGGGCAGGTGGCATGCATTCCAGTGCACATGTGCCTTAAATTTATGCTCATCCAGAGGAGGGGGGGTTACAAAAATGTGAGTGGAAAATAGCTGAACCTCTGTGTTACTTGCAGTGTTATTAGGAGACCAACCAAATCCAATTCTGTTTTGATTTGGTACTTCTGCAGAAAGAGGGGATGCTTTTCCCATAGTGCACTGCAGGGACCCTAATGCTTTTCTGTCCAACCTGCCTTAGCCCTTGCTACAAGTGCAGGTTTTTTTCATGTGCTGGAGCTGTGGATAGAAAAGAATCACTGTCCTTCAAACACATCTGTGGGGCTGTCTGTCCACCACCCCTGGGGAGCGCTGGTTATTGATTCCTCTGCAGTTGCAGAGAGAATTGGGGGGGGTGAGAAGGTTAGTCCCTGTGGACGGTGGAAGCCAGTGTTCCCACCCCAGGTCATGCGTTGTTTGCTTTCATTGACACACAGCCTTAAAAGG
>JABFEA020000029.1:3418633-3456865 GCA_019775915.2 Cyphomyrus plagiostoma
TCCTCTCCGCGGCGCCCGCCCCCCCCCCCCGCCCGCCGCCCGCCCCCCCCCCGCCCCCCCGCCCCCCCCCCCCCCCGCGGCTTCAGTAATCCTGTGCTGCTTATATGGTGGCAAATTTTTTGATTTTTTCCTGGAGAATCAATTTACCCTGAGAAACAGCTACGTTTGCCTTTCACTGTGAAAGGCACGCCTCAAAATGCTATTGTACATACAGCTGCTGTAATCATATTCTTAAAGATTTTCTCTAAAAGTGATTTAATATCTTGGAATAAATAGCTAATCATTGTTTAATATAGTGTAGAATAGTTAATGGTTTAATGTAGTAGCTTAGCATCTTAAAAATATGATAAACTAATGAAAACCAGGCTTGTTTAATATCACAGTATGTGAATTCTTTTCTGTTTTATGAGGTAGTCATTTGTCAAATAGTAGATGCCATCACTGTGTGACTTTAGTGTCTCAATATTGCATTAGAATATTGCAAGAACAAAACAAAACAATAATAACATCTGGGTCTTGGAGCATGATGTTGCTTGTTTTCCTTCCCACCCAGAACGGTTGTTCTGCTGTAGCCCCAGCAGTGGAGGCCGGTCGTGGTCCATCACCATTAGCATCACGGGCCTCCTTGCAGAGCCAGGGGGCTCCACGGGGCTGCCTGAACCTCTGATAGAGGCAAAGCAAAGGTGACAGGTGTCCATGGTCTGCTGTCACCCCAGGGCCTGTAGGCACGCCGGGTAGCTCTGGACAAATCAGCTGAGCACAGAGGGATTTACTTTCTCCTTCCTGAAAAGTTTTTTCTATCTAACAATCCATCTTCTAGCTACCTACTCAATACAGGGTCACATAGGAGGAGATGGTGGTTTTAAAATGTGTATAAAGCTCAGTATGCCCAGATAAAAGTGAATGCTAAGCACTGGCCAGTTGTGTTCCATCCATCCATCCATTTTCCATAACTGTTGGATCTCAGTGAACCTGGAACATATTCCACGAAGCACAAGTCACAAGGAGGGGCCACCTTGGACAGGCTGACCAGTACAGTAATACTGTATTTGTAGAGCCATTTATAAACAGATATAGGAAGGATCCCACATTTTGGTGGATTTGTGATGCTGGACCAAAAAAAAAAAATCAAAAATCAATGGCAGGGAAACACTGTTCCATAGAGCTTCCTTATTTGTCAAATTCCTGCACTCAGAAGCCTGTAATCTGTTATTTATTTATTTTCCAGTCTGAATCTACTTCAATTCAAACCTGCAGAGAAGATAAAAGTTTGGAGTGAAGCGTTGTTCCCTCCCAGAGAGAATTTAATGAAATTATGTTCCGCTTTCCTTTTTTAACAAAAAAGTCATCATATTTTTTTAAAGTAGCTCTTCACAAGTTGTGTCAAAAAGAGAGATGAAAGATGTCCCTGGTTTTGTGTGCAGACGCTAAACTGGAAGACACCAAGCTGGAAGGGAAATAACCAGGACGTTTGTTATGTATGAAAAGGAATGTTGTGCTGTTTTGCATGGAAAAAGTGGGAACGTGGAATTTGGTGCTTTTGATCATTCTTACATGGTCGCAATTTGTCTGCGGCCTCTGCAGTGCAGCGGCACATACTGTAGGTGTCCGTTGATCTTAAGGCTCTAATCAATTACACAGACTGGACTTACTCGGACCCAGTCTGCACTCTCCCATAATTCCGCATGCCCCACTTTGACGGACATGTTCCTGACCCCCACGGTTTTCTTTTTGTGCCTCCACAGCTCCCCCTACTGTCCGCATTGTGCACTCCGGCCACGCGTGCAATATCGAGGAGGAGCGCTACACGGAGAGGGTGTACACCATCCGTGAAGGAGAGACCCTCGAGCTGACCTGTTTGGTCACCGGGCACCCTCGACCACAGGTGAGACACACTGCTTGCGGAAGCACCCGTCCGTTCGCATACGAACATGGCTATTTCACACGGATGCTGAAATATAGTACGGACACTTAAATTTAAATGATGGTAGAACTATACAGTAGGATGGAACTTTTGTGACTTGAATTCCCTTATCATCCTGAAAAAAATGCCTGGAATAAGATTATTAAATAAAATTAAATAAAAGAGAAGAAAATAAATCAAGTTCAGCACAACCTTAAGAGGGGATGTTTTGCTTTGGGACGCCGTGCCACTTCTGTTCTGTACCGCGGCTCAGTATTGCTTAGCCGGTTCTTAATACTGTCAGTTGTTGGCTTTCTCAGAATCCATGGGATTGGCTAAGTTTGCCTGAAGTCTGAAATCCTGTGAAATCCCCCCCCCCACACACACATACATACACACACACACACACACACACACACACACACACCACCCCCCAACAAATTCCTTCTGTTCATGTTCATTTGTTCATTCTCATTGGATGCGATCACAGAGTGGGGATCAGAGCAGGCAGTGTGGAGTGTCGGTAAGCCCACTGACTCACCCAGGACAGCCTATACTATCAACAATTAGCCATTACCTGTTATTGGGCAGACAATGGAGTGGGAGAAAGGGACACTTATCTGGACACTCCCCTTCAAAGTCTGAAGGAATTTTGTGTTGGTCACAGGGCAGATTGAAAACGTACTCCCTACCTTGCCCTCCAGTATGACACTAATCAACCGTTTCCCCAAGCCTCCCTGAAATACCAATCTCCAGATTACGTTTAGTGTCCTATCCCCGCCCCCCCCGGATTACGTTCCGGGAGGGTGATACCACGGTCACACAGACATGGCAGTCGACCACTGTCGGATTCCCCCTGAAAATGTTAAATTGGATTGAATGCATCCCCCAAAATGATACAGGATATTATATGTAAACCCTGAGCAGATCGATAAACAATTTTCTGTCCCTTAATTGAATATCACTGTATTGTAACAGCTGTAGAAATTTTGCAAAAGCAGCTTAAATGTCAAACTGCACAAGGGAAACAAATGAAAGGAAAAAACTTAAAAATTAAAAATTGAGCTATAGAGCAAGAATTAAACACTGAATTTGTATTTAAAAATGAAGCAGGACTGTTTTTCCTCACAATAAGAACGACCTGTTACAATCTCGCCGATAGCTTTCAGCTATTTGATGCATGAAGTGTAGCATAATTAATCATTGGGGTGGGCTTCATTTGTTTCATCCTCTGTGTGTCTCACGCTGGCTGCCTTCTCTCTGCGCATGCGGTACATTTGCAGCAATCTTCTGCCTTTATTAGATTCCGTGCCCAAAACTTTGTAATCAAATGCGGCCTCCAGTGAGAGCGTGAATGCGGCGGGGTGTTATCAGGTTTTATGTGGCACAGCGCTATCTGCGTATGTTCTAATGTGGGTTTGGAAAGCAGTAGCTAAATTTCCCAAAAATCATAGTGCCCCACCACACCACATCGACACTTTCAAATGCTGCGTTCCGGGCAACTTAGAACTCGAAATTATCTTACCTCCTACTTGAAATGACAGTGAATTGACTGTCAACGTCAGAGCTCACACTGGGAAACTCAGGCCAATTTCACATACTCCGACTTCACTGAGAAGCAGATGTTGTGATGTCAGACAATATGGCAGCATCCACAGGGACAGTCACCTTTTGAAGGCCATGAGAATATATTCTTCCTGCCTTACATTGAAATGGAAAACACTATGAGTAAAACTAAATCTACTATAATATGTATATTGATGTAAACATTTAGCTATATGGGTAGCTGAAGCAGTCCATAACTAGTTCTGGTGTATAGCTTATTGAAATGAAACCTCTCTGCACAAATGCTTTATAGGCAACCAACTGTGAAATCAACAGAACGTGTGCTTTTTAATTAATCAACCTTTAGGCCAGGGGTCACCGACCTTTTAGAAACTGAGAGCTACGTCACAGGTACTGAGGGCTACCGGTTTAGATTTAGGCCCTGAACTGATCTTAAGTTCATTTATAATAAACATGTTTTAAATGCTTTTTTTAGATATTGTCATTTTCAAATCTATTTAAATGCAAATGTGATTAAATAAGAATAGCAACAGGATAAAATTAAAATTTAGGCGATGCTAACTGGTGAGTTGTGCTATTTTTAGAACAGGTCCTTGGGTGATTCATGTGGTCCTTGGGGGCATCCTGGTACCCGCGGGCACCATGTTGGTGACCCCTGCTTTAGGGTTATCACATGCATACCATTGCATACTATTTGCGGTGTACGATTTGTAAACGTACAAAATTAAATAACTAATATTATTATTTCATGCAGTAAAATGTACTTTATAATTATATTCTGACCGTCGGCCACGTTGATTGTTTGCATTTGTCTTGTGAAACGGCTCAATCTTGGTTTTTTCGATCTTGAAACCCGGGTTTTCTCAACTTGGAAACCACAGCCTCTGACTCATCTGGAGCTCAGCATTAAGATAGGGGTCGGACACCATTTCTTTTCATACAGTGATAACTGTTTGGAAGTATTTCACAAAAGTGAAGCTCTCTAATGCCAACAGTTTTAACGCTAAGGGATTCATACGTTACGACCGGCTCAGATCATCAAACCCATGGACTGCCAGTCCACTTTCTGTTGCAATAACGCTGGTCTTTCTTACTACTTAAAAAAAGATGGACATAATTAAGTGGAATGGCCAAAATGGGATTATCGCTGACCAACAACTCATCATTGAGAAGCACTTTATATCTTCTCCCATCAATGTGCAGCCAGAAAATCCTCTGCCTCAGATCATGCTTTTGAATTCATATTGATATTTAAAATGAAAAAGGTCAAGCTGCCTTGAATAAGCTAACACATTCGGGTACAAAAGACCCATGCTTCTACTGCTACTGCAGGCTGTGTCATCAATGGCGTGTCTCCTTAAGAAAATGTAATAGAAGGATCAAAGGTCTTGTTCTCCAGTGACAGATGAAGCTGCCTTTGAAATTCAATAACTGAAACATTAACTAACATCATGAGTGAATCAAAGAGTTAACATTTGTCAGTATGGTTAATGCCAAAGGTTGGAGTAAAACATGCTTTCTTAGTCTCTTTGGATTACTTGGAAATAACCTCCCTCCGTGATACACCAGTGCATCACGCTGAGACATTTAAGTGCATTTTATTTGTTTGTTTTTTTTTAATTCATTATGCAAAAAGACAGAAAACAAAACTAACGGCATTTGTTTCTATATTAAATCTCCATATGAACGTTGCGAATGTAGCATGGCATGAATTTTTCATTGGTTCGAGATTATTTCTTGAAGACTGACAGCTTTTATCTGTCTTGTTTTCTTTGGTCTGTGGTTGGTGAGGGGAAATGTTGGATGCTGCTTTATGAGTAAAGCTAAGGGCTCTGTCTTCAAAAGACATGAAGTCTCACACCCCCAAGGGAAAGTGTTTAACCTTTAACCTCTGTTTACGTACCAAATACCAACAGACACTCTAAAAGTGTCCCAAGACACCTATAGCTGTCATATTGAATAGCACTGGGAAATGGGATCCTCTGTCGATCAGTTCAAAGGCCGCAAAGCACATGGGAACCTTAACTGATGATCAGTGAGCATGTCGTTTTGGATGAGTCCATTACGCAAGGTTCCTCTGTGGGGCATTGCATCACTGTAAGAGTTCTAAAGAGGGAACGAATCGGTTCTTTCACCTCTGTTTTTATCCTTTCTGTCCTAATTTGCTTAAATCTGGGACTTCCCTTTCTCTGAGCTGTTAGACCTCATTTGGACTAGACCTTGGCCATCTGCCAGCAACATGTGGCCTCTCTCAACCTTGGAGAGGAGAAATATTACAGTGTCTGACAGTATCCCCTCTCACTACTAAAAGACATGCCAATCAACGGTTGTTAAGCGCTTATTCTCTAGGCTGCAGGTCCTGGTGTGTGACAGTATGCAGTTCTGTACCTCATATCATCTGAGTCCCTTGAAAAATGAACCTTCACTCCATGACAGACCTCCCAAATCAATAGTGATTGATAGGTTCTTCCCCAATATACATTGCGATAGATTCTTCTCCAGCACACATATGTATGAGTCAGCAGCCAGCTGGGCAGTATTTATTACACTGGTTGCTGGATGTCCACAGACGGACCAGCAAACCTGCCTTTCCAAACACAGATGTTCCCTATTCAGTTGACCCCTGGCCAAGCCAGTCAGGGATACATTGTTTGAGAACACCGACTCGCTGTGTCAGTAATCACAAAGCAAACATCACTCTTCATGTCGCAGCAGTCTGCACGGGTTTTGGCCGCAAAGCACAGCACAAGGCCGAGCACGGGGCCAATTTGGACTGTTAGCCCAGAGGTGATGGTGCTCAAGGACCTCAGCAAGGCCGAGCTTCTCTTGAGATAGTACAGCAGAGAGATAAACAAAGATAGCGGCTTATTAACATGAATTACCCTTCAGTCTTTGTGTATTGCGTGCTTTGAATCCAGACAGCTGGGCTGTACAGCTCCTTTCTTGAATACTTACCAGCACTTTAAATTCAAAAAGCACATTTCCGAATATCACCTTATTTTCATAATCTTGCAATTTTTAGGGCCTTGTCAAGCACACACTTGATGACTGAAATCACCTTTTCCCCACCTTTTACTGCAGTAAAGGTAGAACCATGAAAACATAATTAGCATGTGGGAGCTATGCTTTAGAATATAAAAATCAAATAAAAAATCAAATTCATGTGTAGTGAGTACTGTTGTGTTTAGTTTATTTAAGCTGCAAAATATGCCGATGGGCTTCCAGAGGCCTTGGTAATGCTGCACTTAGGTTTGTGAGATATGGACTGTTTCTCTGCCCTGACCACCTGCACATCGCAGCATTTGGCCAACATTCTTATTCTTCCATTAAGGATCTAATGACTGGGGACACCTCGTTTTTGGGTATCACGCCCTTCCGTTTCTTTTTTGGCGTCCACCACAGTGCTCCACAAGGGAATAATTTGTGTAATGAGATGCATGCAGAAAGATGAGAGAGAGACTGTGTAGGATGCTTCCTTGCGCTTTAGGAACTTAAAAGGGGAGGAACAAGGACTCGCAACGCAACACTTCTTTAATCTCCCGGATTCTGTTACGGACACTGTTCTGAGTTATACTGAGAGAGAAATTTGCTCTTTGTTCTGTCACCTGTGCAGCATTTTGTGCCTTTTGGGTTTTTCAAAGAAGACACTCGGGGTGATTGCTTTATGCTAATTTGGTTAGCATGAACTAGGTTAGAACTAGGAGGTGGGCACTGGTATGTCACTGCGCTGGGTATGTCACTGAGCCGGTATGTCACTGCGCTGGGTATGTCACTGAGCCGGTATGTCACTGCGCTGGGTATGTCACTGGGCTGGGTATGTCACTGCGCCGGTATGTCACTGCACTGGTTCAATTAAAGAGGTAGCTCCTGTGCCCATGGCCTGATGCCTGCAGGTCCAAACCACAGCAGTGATGGAGGATAGGTTCGGGGGCCTGCTTTTACTCTTCTCCTTCAGTCAGCCATCAGTGGGGGCCTGAATCAGCCCCTCCCACCCCACTAGGGAAAAATTTTAGCTGAAGGGCTTACCTGTGGGAATTGCCCTTCAGGCATGGAGGGGAGTGGGGTGCCGTGTGGTTGCCGTCTATGCTGGCATGATGGCGGCTCGGCGGCGGTATGCCAGCCTTCCCCCGTGGAGGCCAGCAGGCTGCGGATGCAGGGTGGCAGGTGGCAGACTGCGGAGGCGGCCGTCCGTTTATAGAGCGGGTGGGCGGCAGGCTCTACGAGGCCTCCGCTTTCTGGACGTGGTGTCCGTGTTGCGACGGGCGTCCGCGGGCAGCGGATCGCCTTCGCATGCACTCCGGGGAACGTTCTGGAATACATACAGAAAGCTGCAGGTGAATATAATAAGTTCACAGTTACTCTCCTATGCCCTTCATACAATGAGATGCTTACTTAAAAGCCTCCTGCAGGCTGTTGGTTAATAGCACATTAACAAATAATAACCTAAAAGACTAGCAGTGTCAGACAATAATGACAACAGCAACATTAAGTAATGCCGACAACAGGAGAGGCAAATAATGCAAATAATGGGTATTAAATAAGGCAAAATCACAAAATAAATCAAAACTGAAGCAGAATAGCACAGAGGAGAGCAGCGATGATCGAATGTGTGAGTGATCAGCTGCCGTTGAACAGCCTCATGGTAAGTGCTGATGTTTCTGGTAGAAGATGGCAGGTCGCACGGCGACTGGAGGCCCTGACGATGTCGCCTGCTTTTCTGCGGCGTCGTGTGGAGAAGATGTCCTGAAGTAAAAACAGATGTGTGCCGGCGATGGGCAGATCAGCCATCTGCAGACCTGGCGGTGCTCTGTGGTGCTGAGGATGGATGCCGTCATGCCGCCTTGCAAAGTGGGTATTGAAAGCAGAAAAGAAACAGGTACTTGGGTCCATTGCTAGATGGGCTCCTCTCAGATGGGTTGCATACTGCTGATGTATAGCCAGGGCTGCCCATAAGGGGAGAGATTGGGGAAGACACTAGGGGGAACCCATGAGTGTGTGTGCATGGATACTAGAACCACGTCCGGTCAACAGAATTCTTCAGAAGTCCACCCGTGTCTTTCTGTGGCCCTACATGTGACAGGCCTCAGTTCATGGAGTACCGTTGTCAGATGAGAAAAGGCTACAAGAATTACTGCAGACTTCAGAGCAGTTCACAGAAAGGTCATGTGATGCCATATTTTTCCGTAGATGGAGGCAGTGAACTATTTTACCGATAGCACGACATCTGAATGGTACAGCAGGGTATACCTAAAATGGGTCCTCAAAGTTTACTATGGCCGGGCACCAGCACTCTGGTGCTCCTCTCCACTTAGCCTATAGAGGGAGCCTTTGAGAACATCTTGTTCCCTGTCATCAGTCCCAGTGCCTGGCCTGTGACACATTTCAGAACGCGATGTGGTAATGGTATTGTTTCTATGTGTGTACACAGACTTCAGATGCACAGCTATTATGGAGTGGCTGTCAGCTGGTAAGGTCTTAATAGCATTTTTATGGTGATTTATTCTTTTCCGTCGATTTGTTAATGCCCTCATCCAGAGGGATTTGCAGTGCTTACATTTTGTAATCGTCTGTGCTGTTCAGCCCAGCTGAAGACCCTGCTGGTCGTCGGGAGCCCTCGTCTGTCTGTCGGGAAGGGTAGAGCGGGGGTTTGCGTTCCAGCCAAGTGGTTTGGGGACAGACAGAGGGGCGGATCAGTTGGGGAGAGAGGATCCGTTCTGGCGAGGGAGGCCGCGAATGCCTGTGAGCTCTCTTCATTGCCGTGGGCACTGGGCGAGGGGGCATCCGTCATGAAGTGCTGGGTGAAACCTGTAGAGCGTGACTTCCGTACCAACTGAGCCGCCTTGCTGCTCCTGCCGCTTGCCCCTCCCCCACTGCCCTCCCAAAACCTAACCTTTTCCACCAAAAAAAAACAACAGCAATATTTAATTTTACAAATGAGATGCCTGGGCAAGCCTCCAAAAATAAGCAGAATAATTCTCCTGAAAAATCCCTTAAGCACTTGAGTAATCTTGCCATGAATACCAGTTATAAATCGCCCTTTCATGAAATTTCAAATAATAATTCATTACATGGAAGGAATATTTATTTCTTTTATATAAATATATATACATATTTTAAAAGTCCTGTTGTTGATGATGTTGCTATGAGATGATCATGTTCTGTGGAGGATACACCACAGGATCGTACAGCAAGGCCGAGCGCTGAATGACACTCAGTGCTGAAGGGCAAGTGATTTAATTGGCTGGAGAGAAGCACCCTGAATTATCAGCACTGTTGGAAACAAGAAGCAGGATTTCACTGGTTCCTCATCTTTACCTTTTGTGGGCTTGTGCCTTGACATGTGGTGGCCGGTAAACAGTGTTCCCGTGTTTTTTGGCGTGGGTGTAGTTGTGGTTAACGTAGAGCTAAGAAAGCAGAATGTAGTCTTTTCATTCATACCTGGCCCATTGGGACTGTTTGTCCAATTTTTTTGGTTCTATTTTAACTATTTGGTCCAAGTGAAAAATGGGTCCATCTGTTTTTTGATTTAATAGTTGTGAATTGTACATGAAATGGTTGGCCATGTTTTACTGTTCACACTGACTCTTAAATGTTGCATTTAGAGACAGACTGCAAGAATAAAGAAGGGTGACTTTAGCGGGACTGGGTTACCTGGCAGAGGCTACTAGCATAACTCGCCAACCAACTCAGGCTGCTAGAAACACAGGCTTGTGCAGTTTGCTCAGCACAGGGGCCAACTTGCATGGGCTACTAGACACAGTACATCCTGTGTGGTTCTCTCTGGCCAACATGGAAGGGCGACCAGTCACACTGGGCAGCCCAGCAGACACATACACCACCTGCGCAGATTGCTGGGCACATCTGCTCACTTGCACGGGATTAGCAGTATGGAAAAATTTTGAGTAACTTATTTGACTAGTTTCATTATAAAGTTCTATAATCCATCGCTTTTGAAGTAAGCTGTCAAGGATTCTGAAGGCTTCCCCATTGAGCTCTGCTAACATCTTAATGCTTTTGTAAGTAAATATATAGTTGCACAACATATTTAAAAAACCTTGGAACAAATTAAAACTTTATATTTTTCCTGTGTGTTGCTTTATTCTAATATTCTCAGTATTTACGGGCTTCTGTCAGTCCTGTGTTTTAAGCAAATCAGGCTAAATAAATTCATCATATACCACCCCCCTATCCCCCTTTAAGGGAATGTATATTTCTCTTGTTAATTTTGAGTCATTTCATTTGCAGTGTTATTTCCAGTGTTTGTGGCATCATGGGACCCATGAGCCACAGGTTCATGTTCCTGCCATCTGAATTGCAGTGGTGAGCCTCCCATTTTCAAGAGTTAAACTGCCATGGAGGAGGGTTCACTGAGCCCTTGAGTCTAAGGAGAGCAGCCACTGATAAGTCTGTAGAATTCTGAGGCGGCTTCATCCCTAACCAGCAGCGATAGCCTTGTAAACAAAGCCTCTCTTCCCTCGATCTTCAGTAACGCATGAAATGGATTCCCCGGCTTGGCCTCGGAGCCGCACCAGCGGGCCCGGCCTCCGCTTTCTCTCAGCCCACTGCGCATGGCGCCCCCCCATGTTCCCTGTACGAGTTTGATGCCGCAAGGATTCGCTCAGTGTGCCTGTGGAGAACGGGAAGGTGCAGCTCTGGCACGACAGGCAGATTCCAGGGAGTAATTTGTAGGGTGGTGGTGGGGGGTGCTGTCAGTGAAGTTGGTAGTTCCTGGTCCCCCCTTCTGAATCGAACCCTACAGGTTTGGAGTGACTCCAGACACCGCCACCCCCTCCCTTGTTTGCACAAGAGCTGTGCAGATGAACGGGAGTGTTGTTGCAATGTAGGTCACCCCACACAGGAGGCCTCAGACGAGCCCGGCGGGGCTTTGCCAGGCCTGAATGGGCGATTAGCTCCGCTCAGCGGCTGGGCTGGCGCACTCCGTGTGCCCCAGGGGGACTGCGACAGCCCTCAGCAGTGCCGCTGCTCTGCTCCACCCATGATCAATCACATACAAATGTAAAGGTTAGCGGTGGCGTGCGTTAACAGGAAAAAAATGCTTACTCTTTTTCTAATGGTTCTGCATACCCTACAGAACTGGTTTGAACGGGTATATGTTTGGTGGCCCCAAATAATTGCTCTTTTGAAGTGTTCCTTACATATGTAATGTAACCCCCCCCCCTACAGAATTACCTTACTTATTTGTTTGCCATATGTAGCATGTTGTGTATTGAATGTGAAAAGTGAAGGAAATATTCATATCGAGTACCATGGCTCTGAACATTGGCCACCTGGCTGTCTAGCAACCGACCAGGTGGGAATGTGATCTCAAATGATCTGAGTGAGCGCAAGCGTTTATACAACATTTATCTGACTATTTGAAGTATAATTTGCCCTGCATGGAACTTAATTGGCTGCGGTAGTTTTGCACATTGCTCAGGGTTTGAGCTGTGTTATTAAAACATATTTGTACACTGTAGACTACAATAACCAGAGGTCTTTCCAAATGAATGGGAAACACACAAATTCAGATTACATAAAATGCCTTCTGAACTGAATGAAATACTTCCAAAGTAGCCATTGTGGTAGTTCATCAGATCTGTTTCACCGGATAACAGAAGTCAGAAGCCTTGTCGGATGAGGTTCCAGAATGCAAAACATATACCGTTATTTTATATATTTATACTAAAGCAAACATCAGTGGCAAAAAACAGCATTGACGTACTTTGGCTCGGGATGGGGCTGCCTTACTGGTCGGATAACAATAAGGGGCTCTCAGCTCAGTCACCCCACGAAAGCTACTGATGAAAACTACATCGTTGCCTCAGCTACGTGATGCAATATGCCAGAGTTACAGTAGGTGGCAGTGAGCCGTCATTTCAGGCTGCTAAAAGCACTGAGGCTTGAGCTAATCTTATATAACTGAGGATTATCTTTCATTTGTGGCTTATCGATTGTTTTTGCCTGCTGTTACCCTGTTTTGGTAAGTCCGCAGAAATCCTGGCTGCCTCCATGCAGCTCCTCGAGAATAATTCTCATGGCTGCAATTAAGTTTACAGAAGGTGCTGCCAGAGACAGAGCTCCACTCTCCAGCACCTTACAGAGACATTCAGAGAATCCCCTACTGCTGCTTCTAAGAGGAGCTGAATAAGTGCCACTTGTTTGTGGAGAGTTGACCTGGCTGGTTGCAGTTGCAGTTGGTAGAAGAATGAACAGGTGTAGTGTTTTCATTGAACCCGTAACATAAGTTACATATTCATTTGAAGTGTATAAAACTGAATATGATTTTGCATACCACCCTACATACATGAATATCGATGGGAATCCCTCTTAGCAATGGGTGTGGTTTGTCAGGGTTGGAGTGGGTTATGTAGCCAATTGCTAGGATTGTTCTTCAGTTCTGCTTACATACAGGAGATGTTATACTTTTTCACATCTTCTCCACCGCAGTTTTGGCCAATGCCCCAGCTTGCCCTTGGTTTGTGGTCATGTGTGTTAAGATGCTTATATGTGAGAGTCCTGTGTTTGATTTGCATCCCCTCGATTGTGCTTGCCAGGATAGGTTCCAGATCACCACTCAAAATAAATGAGTAGTTAATGACAATGAACAGACTGTTGGGCAAGCAAATGAACAGTACAACTATTAGGGCGAATACTTGAAGGGGCCAGCTTGTAGGGTAAGTACATCAAGCATAAAACTTTTAGGGCAAATGCTTGAAGGTTGCAACTATTATAGAAGTATTTGAAGTGGTCAACTTGTTGGGTAAGTGCATCAAGCATAAAACTGTTAGGGCAAGTACTTGAAGGGTATAGCTATTAGGGCAGGTCTGTCAAAGGGTCCAGCTTGTAGGGTAAGTACATAAAGGGTAGCACAGCAGACACTTAAACCAGGAATCTAATCTGCAAGTTCCTAGCTCTTTGTAATGACACATCCTGCTACATTAACTCCACCTCCTTATCCTTGTTGTCGCTTAGATACGATGGACCAAGACAGCGGGCAGCGCCTCAGACCGCTTCCAGGACTCCAGCGTATTCAACGAGACGCTGCGTATTGCCAAGATCCAGAGGCACCAAGGGGGGCGCTACTACTGCAAGGCTGAGAACGGCCTGGGCTCGCCCGCCATCAAGTCCATTCGCGTTGACGTCTACTGTGAGTGGGCATGGGCTAAGTCGTGGCTGCTGGTTCATCCTTCTAGGTTAACTCTCTGGGGAAGCTCACTGTGCTTTTTTGATTCTGTTTTTTATCGTTAGATTTTTTACTGTGCAGTTCATTTAAATGCATCTATCCTTGTGCTATCCTTGAGGGGGTTGCTGGAGGATTGCCATGTGAACTTGGAACCCTTTCCAGTTTATATTTTACATCCCTAACCGTCGGAGTGCATGCCGGATGGTGCGCTGCATCCCAAGGGCCGATTTACTATTCTGCCTGCTTGCCATTTTGTTCTGCTGGTTTTAAGCAGGTGCAATCGTATGTTATCTCACTAGGAAATTGCTACTCAACTATGCTGCCTCTCAATCCTTAGTCAGCTGTCATTATGGGAGAAAAAAATATTTCCCATATTGCAAGCTGCGACATGTTAATATTTATAGTTCCACATTCAATCACAAAAACTTGGACTTCAGATCGGCGGTTGCAGATTCTGTCTCCTTCTGTCAGTGTCTAGGTGATGAGCTTTAGCCGTTGAGAGCCAATGTTATACGTGGTTTGACAGCTTGTGTCTATCTGTAGGAACGCGGGCTTGCATACAGATCTTTACTATCTTCATTTGGACCTCACACATATACCCCTATATTTGATGTTTGCGGCACTCAGACAAAAACATGGAAATGTGAACTCTTATTATGTGAAGGCCATTGTTAGGCCTATTCATTGAAGGTGTGATTCACTGACAAATTGGTTCAAATTTTTGAATGTATGGTATATGAGTATATGAGTAGTAAAAACAGTCAATTCTTTCCAGTGCATTTCCAACCAATTCCAGGAATCAGAAACAACACTTCAACTCAACATTTCTCAGGCTTAAATTTTATACATTCAGTGAACTGTTTCATCTTCTGTCAAACATCAAATCAGACTTTTGAAAGGGATTAAATGCTTTTAAACATGATAAACGAAGATGTTTAAATAATTTGTTCTAACAAATCATCTGTAGGCCACATCTTGATAAAAACAGCTCTTTAAAAGTTGTTATCAGATTAAGAAAGGATATGTGACCCAAGCCAGGAAGAACAAAAGAGACAGTCTGGATGTTTGCTGTGTCGTTTCATTCATCTGAAGGTTTTTTCCAGATTATTCATCAGCATAGCCAAACCACTAAGTCACTGGCCATTAGCACATCATGCTGTCAAAACAGATGTTGGTCCATCGGGAGTAGAATATGGAGCATGGAGTGGAGTCCCACAGAAGTTGGCTGTGTTTCTTCACCCTCTCGGTGTGCCTTTATCTTTTTTTGACCTTCTGTGGAAGTTTCACCAGCTGCAGAGGAAAGACAAGATAGACCATATGGGAAAGTGATATTGACAGGGGGCCAAGATGGAAGTGGCTTACCAGGGAACGCTAGGTCTGCCATTGATTTTATTTCATGTACGCCAAGAGGCTCATCCTTTTCTGTGACTCTGAAAACCCCCCTTACCCCCAAGGTGTGACTTTAGCTGTTGCCTCTGTGGGAAGCAGTGATTGATGATTGACTCCTATTATAGCATCCTGGCTATTTTTTTGGATTTGGTCTTAACCTTATTCATTCATTCATTCGTTTGTTCATTGTTTTGAAATTGGCATGGCATTCAATTCTGAAGCGTTTCTCATTTATGACCTCAACGAATTGCTGCTTCAGTTGTTCTCTGGGTAAAGTGTGGTTTGGCAAACTCTATGCTCTCCTCAAAGACGGTTGGCTATCAGACGTAGTTCAGCAGCATTATTCACAATAGGCGAAAGAGAGCGGGAGGGAGTAACATCAGAATGAACATGTGCAAGAATTTTCCGTTAGGTGATTGGGAAGCCAGTGGCAAGCTTAGTGCAATGTATGTGCAGTGAGTGAGCCCATTGTTGTACAAATCTTAGTGGTAAAGGCTGTAGACCCTTGGGCGAATCTCAATTCCTCAGCAAGTAATTCAGGTCTGATGTTTAAGACTGGACGTCATATACAGTAGGACATGACATACGCATGCAAGATATTTTGAAAGCTCTGTTTGGGATGTTTAGTTGTACTGCCTAAGCTTTCTTCGGTTCAGAGGCCTTCAAAAAGGTAATTTAAGGTATGTATGAGTGTGAGGTACGATGGACCTTACAAGTCACAAGATTCATGGAAGGCGAGGGGAAAAATTTGGGGCAAGTCACAGCATTTTATAATGAATCTATGGTTCTCCAGCGTGGAAGCGTGGGGAATTATATGCACCGCATGTAACTCATTAAAAAAGGCATCTGTAACCCTTTGCTGTAGTTATATTTATATCTACACTGTCTCTGTAAGCTGACGACAAATGCTTTCTTGCAGTTAGTCTGCAAGAAATATTTTAGGTCAATATTTATGTAAAAATACATGTTTTTTAAGCTAATTAGCAGTAGGATCAGTCCACAGCTTGCATTGCAGGTAGACTGTGGTTCTTCCCACCTGAGCATAGGCACGGGAACACATAGGCTCAGCACACAGAAAATTGGATCCATCAGTAGACTTTACTGAAGTTCTTTTGCATCATGGGTACCTGTTAACAGTTAACAGCAGTAGTCTTCCTGCTTCCTTCCCGATCATAAAGTGGCCTCAGAGCCATTGTAAGACAGTTAACATGACACTGTCTTTCTTTGGCGAAGCACACAAGAAGTGATGCCAGATCCTGAGATCCACCCGTTGCAGGAGGCTGCTCTGCTGCGCTTGTTTTCCGGCCATCATGAAGTTTAAGATGAGACCGTGGGTGGATGTTTATTTTTTATGTGCCTTTCTCCCTCCATTTTAATTCAAATTTGAAATGAGTGTGCTAGCATAAATTAAATCGTTGCGTATTCAATGGGCCCGGTAAATTGTTTAGCGTTGTAAATGGGTTAATTGTCATCCAACCAAGTTGCTCTGCACATATGCCATTGCTGTGCCGGATATGAATAAATTAGTGCCGGGAAAATGAAGGTGCTTCCTAAGTAGATTTAGACACCTGTAGCATATTCTTCCAGTACATGCCCCCCACCTCTGCCCCCCGGGGTAGCACAGCTTTTCCAGGTCACCTCAGTGTTCGCAGGCTGCTGATCATTTTCACGGTGCATGTGAAGCGGCAGTGATCTTAGCCTCTGCTCTGTCAGCCCGTTAGCGGAGTACACACACATGATCCCTCTGCCCAAATGGAGGAGCTCCACCGAATGGCCTGTATTTTCAGCTCACCACTCATCAGCCTCCCCCCAACTTTGAAACCAGCAATTATGATTTCATTGAGTGGATAGTCCCAGCTGCTAGCTGTCAGCATTAGCGCCCACGTCATCGCTCCTATCTGCGGCCGAACGTGGACGGGAACGTGACATCGATGCTTTCTCTGCAGCTGTGGGATTACTCCTTTTGTCCTTGCATTGTCTCTGCGCCTCGGATTTTCCCTTTTGATCTTGACCGTGGGAAACTGCAAAACGAGATTAAGTGCATCTGTAGCCAAAGCAGCTTTCCAGTAGACAGAGACTGTGATTGCCACAGTGCTGAATGGCTGGGGATCCTACATGCTGACTTGCTGCTGATTAAACCCCATCTTCAGCATGCCTGCCTGAGAAAAGTGTCCAGCTGTGTAGCCAACGTGACACTGGGGCATATTAAAATCGGCGTGTCACAATATGAGCTGTTTCAATAGCCCCCACAGTTAGACATGAGGAGAGAACTTTGAAGTTTATTAAAGTATCTGGAGTCATTCATCTGAAATGGAGACATTTATACCGGATTCATCAAAAGCCGATTATTATTTCTTATTCCATAAAAATGGATGCTTTATATTTATGAAACCAATAAAAATCATTTTCATCTCAAGGAACCTGTGAACATGAATGATAACACAAAATCGGCCAAGTGTGCAGTTGGTCACAGTAAAGAGTGAGAGTAATGTGCAGGTTTGGATATCACAGCACAGAGACCAGCAGGGGCTTATGTGCCCCAAACCATTGAGGAGGAAGGCCTCTGTCACTCATGGGGACAGCATCCTCAAGATATTAATACAGGCATTAAGAAGAGGCCAGAGCCTCATGCAGATACAGAGGCAGTTGCAGTCAGTCTGCATGGCCGATTCAGTGAGACCCTGGCCGCTGAAGTAGGCACCTGAATGAGACATTATGCAGATACTACTGGTTTTTCGATCTCTTGCATATATATATATATATATATATATATATGTACAGTCCACCCATTGAGGGCTGTATGCAAAGGGCAGTGTGTGTATATAATGGGTGTTTGTAGGTATGCATTATGTATACTGGTGACAGAAACACTGACTTGATCAGGTGAATTATTGGTGTCAGGGGGAACCTGAAGTTTGACAGTTTGAAAGGGACTGAATAAATCACGGCCAAGGAGAATGTATATTGTAGACGGCTTCTGTGAACAGAATGCATTGTACATAAAACCCTGAAACCACATTACTGGACTTATTGACTGAGATGAGATGATAATGCTAAAGGGATTTTTTACTTCAGGGACACTGAAAATGGCTTCTCAGCTGCATTCATGCCACTATTTGGGTTTTAACACATACATATTATTGCTTTAAATTATGTTTATTGTATATATGTAGTATGATGGCAATTGCAATGGCCTTTGCATGTAAGTAATGGAGATTTATTTAAGAATCGGTTACAATCAATCAATTACAAATCAACAATCAATTATGACCTCCCATTCAATTTTACTTTAAGGGTCACTCGGTAGAAAATGTATATGTACACAATAAATATAAATGAAAAACATTTTTAGCACACAACCATCATAATTGCCTCTTCCAGGGAGAAAGAAAGAAAAAACATGAAACGAGTCAAGGTAAACCTCTGGGTTTGGTTAGGTTTACAGGGCGTAGGGAAGAACAAGACTCATCCATCTAAACTGGCAACCACAGCCACCTGACTCTCCAGTCCAGGGCTACATTTCCCACAATCTCCCATTAGCAACTGTTGGAACTCTTCAGTTGATTGGTTCCAACTACACTGTATGTATTGCCAACGCTGTTAGTAACTGCGCTTTCAGGACAGGTACCCCAGGAGAGATGCCCCCATCCACGTCTCACCCTCACGATAACATGTTATCTTTTTATGAATGACTTGCTGTAACTAATGTCTTATACTTGACCCATTTTCTTAAGAATGGAACAAATGCTTAGTATTTGTATAAATTATGCAAACTTATGCTTCTGTAATTAATGGGAATTTGTAATTAATGGCAAGATTGTAGCCTCTCATTATTCTTACAAGGACATCCTTTAAAGGTTCAGCATGGCCTTTATCAGTGCGCATTAATAAACATTTATGTTAAAATATCATTATGCCATCATAACTACTAAATATTTACTCATATTCAGGCGAGTCGAAAAGTAGCTTCAGATGGTTGACCAAATGGAAAAGTGTAAAGGTCATTCTGTTAGCATAAAGTTGATGTAGAATTAAATCACTAGTAAAGTCCTGTACCTCCTCTTACTGAATGAGGAGTTGCTAAATAGCCCTGTATAGAACCTTCTCTGGGCTGCCGTGGTTGGATCTCACAGGCCTAGACATGGAGGCATAGCTGTACAGAAAAGGTCAACAAGAGCAAACAACTACAGTCTAGTAGAAGGAGAGTGAAGAACTGGGGACAGTGACAGCACCCGATTGTCTGATAATCTGATTGGCTAACAGTTACTAGCTCAAAAAAAAATATTAATAAACAGCCTTCTCAGTGAAGGGGAAGTTTTGTTCAGTTAGCTGCTCCGGCTCCAGACAAATTGGAGGGATGATGGACTCTGGCAGACGACAGCCAGTCAGTGGTTCACAGATTGGGCTGGTAGGCAGGGAAGACATCATCAAACGCCCCTGGGTTGCAGCAGAAAAAGCGATATGTACGGCTCGTAGCGAGACCCAGCACCTAGCAACGTCGCACAGATACCAGTTTCTTCACAATGAACATGAACTTATGAATCCTTCAATATAGAATTAAAAGAAGAGATGAAAAAAAAGTGAGCAGTGTAACCTTTCTATTGATATTGATGTGCTAGCTAATTGTGGCATCATTCTGGGTCTTAAACATGCCTTATTAATCACCGGGACACTTTAAACCTGCGTTCCCACTCAGCAGCTGGTAAGAGCTGAAGGCCAGATCCCATGGAGTAGCCAGGCAGAAACACTGCAGGTAGCCGGGGGCGAAATGCTTTGGTCATTTAAGCTTTAACCCCGATGGAACCCTGACTCATGTATGGCAGCGGTAATACTAGTAAGACCAAGAGCTGGGCTTCCACAGCCGTCCTACTGGCACCACAGGAGGTCTGCTGATCTACCAAAAAGGGCCATTCTTCAGAATCTGTCTTATGGGCACATGTACATTTTAACTATGCTTGCGGTGCATAACCCGCCGTGCTTGCACGTTGCTGTGGACAAAAGCATCTGCAGTGTGGAGAAGCAATTAAAAAGGACAATAGGATGTCAGGTTACATCTGTAGGTGAGCGGAGTTTAAGTCAAGTGAGGTGATGCTACAATTATATAACTCTTTGGTAAGACCGCACCTAGAATACTGTGTGCAGATTTGGTCACCATACCTTGAAAAGGACATTGCTGCCTTAGAAAGGGTTCAACATTGGGCTACAAGAATGATTCCTGGTCTTAGAGGAATGTCTTATGAGGAGAGGTTACCTGAGCTGAATGTGTTTAGCCTCGAGCAAAGGAGACTAAGGGGAGACATGATCCAGGTATATATGATTGTAACGGGTCTGGATGCTGTTCAGCCAAATACTTACTTCGATATTAGTTCAAACACAAGAACTCGTCGCCATAGGTGGAAATTAGCGGGAGAACATTTTAAATTGTATTAGAGAAATCACTTCTTTACACAGCGTGTAGTTAGAGTATGGAATAGTCTTCTTGTTAGTCGAACTAAAACCTCGGGTCCTTTAAATGAGAGCGAGATAAGATTTTAACAACACTGACCTATTAGTTAAGTTCTCCCCAAACGAGTTCAATGGGCCGAAAGGCCTCCCCTCGTTTGTAAATTTCTTGTGTTCTTATGTTCTTATGCTCGATAAATAATTACAAATGTAAATGGCCACTCCACAGGTTGACCGCCATCACTGGTACGCTAAGATCCTAGATAAGACGGCACTGGGCTGTTCTGTGGAGAGCAGATAAACAGTTATCCGGCCTTCGTTAAAAGATTGGGTTTGAGAGGACTCCATGCAGGTCCACACTGGAGCAGTGTGTCTGGCTCTACGCGTTAGGACATTTATAAGAGCTTTGTGCAAGAAATAGCCACGAAACATTTGTACGCACATTTAAACCTAAATATTTTTAATATACAGTGGTACCTTGGTTCTTGAACTTAATCTGTTCCAGACTCTGGATCGAATCCTAAAAAGTTTGAGTTCTAATCAATTTTTTCCCATAAGAAATAATGGCCCCCCAAAATTAAACCTAAATCTGTTTTTTAGCATTTAAACACAAAATGAACAGGATAAAACAAGAAGAACATTTTTTTCTTAATGGCTTCCAAAACGATAAAGATCTTATCCCAACATTACCCCTGTCCTGCCCCAATCGTCCGCTCCTTCCGTGTGCCACGCCCCCTCGTTAACCTCGTGTGGGATCTCCATGTGATCAGCTGTTTCTGGTTCTTGTCATTAGTGCTCTGTATTAAGTCCGCGTTTCAGTTTGTTTCCCCATTCCGGTCATTGGGTGCATTCGACCCGGCTGCACACACTGGAACCGCCTTCAGTGGATTTTAAATTTGGCCATGTTTTCTATCTCTATCTTTATCTGGCCTGTTGAACTGACCGCATTAATAGCAATGGGCACTTGCCGCCATCCGGCTTTTTATTTTAAACCACACTGTTACATGCACTACCAGATAATTGGTCTGGCGTTCCTTTACCTCAGACACGATTAAGTCTGCACTTAAAAATTCCCTTTTTCCCCTCTTGTTTGTGGTCCCATTGTCTATGAATAGGTGTTAGAAACATAAAACCTGTGTTTATATGCTTGACTTTTGCTTTTCGCATGAACATTTCGTCAGCCAGGAGAATGTACTAATTATTTATTTAATATATTTAATATAATTATTTATTTTCAATCAATAAGGTTGTTGGTTTGAATACTATGTTGGGCAGAGTGATCATATAACTGCAGTGCTCTTGAGCAAGGCCCTTAAACCGCCAAACAAGCAAACAAACTAATGGCTCCAGGAGTCTCAAAAATCCAGGCCAAGATTTCCTTTCAACCAAGCAGTTGAGTACTCTGTGACTGTGACTCTTTATCCTTTAACTGGTTGAGTGTTTTATGCTCATCAGAACTGTATTCCCTTTTCAATAATGCAAATGAAAAACTGATACAATAGCTTAAATACTGTACTAGTACAAATCTGAATGCTGGAAAAACTTCTAAAGTGTGAAGCTAGACAGAGACAGGAGTAAGCAACTGTTTCTGCTACTCTGCCTCTCTTTTTCTAGAAGCAAATTACCTCAGTTGAGATGGTTTATAAACATGGTTTGTGCTATTGATCATTAGATCTAATAGGTGAGACTGATTAAAATGTTACCTGCCCATGCTTAGTTTGTGGCCTGACATAGCCATAGCTGCGTTTCCAGATCTCCTATGGCATATCTAAGGACTGCATTAGGGATGGTGTTTGAGATTTAAACATCTAAAGCTATAAAGGCAAGTTAATTTTGTGAGTATTGATTAATTCTTTCAGTATGTAGCGTTTTGTAATGCTCTCCTTCAACTGAGCTGTGCTTTTAAAGCTGAAGGCTTTCTTAATTCAGGGAATAAAACAAAAGCTAAAGGGATTGTAGTATTGGCCTGTGACATTGAACAGCCACCTCGATCATGAACCTGTGACAAGCACCATAGCTGGAGCGCTGCCCTGATCCTCTCTGAAGCAGTGGACCAAGAGGCCACCTCCCTCATCGATCCACTGGTGTCACACCATCCCAAAGGGCTAGTTTCTCAGCTGTTTTTGCAGCAAGAGGTAGCTGACCACAGCTGCCATAGAAAGCCCTGCTTCAGGCTACGGATCATACTTCAACGCTAGCATGTTAAAAAGCACTTATGACTTCCACAGCCAAAAAAATTCTGCTTATCCAGCTGACATTGTGCCTCTCGAGGTCCTTAGGCGACTCCAGGGCCTTTAGCCAGAAATCACAGCCATGTCAAGCAGGAGAATCAAACATTCACAAGTTAAAATCCTTCCGGCTTGCAACGTGTGCCTATTTTTAGGTAGGTCTGGGGCATAGCTCTGCTAAAAATATCTGTACCACACTCTTGGTTCAGAGAATCAATTTATGCTGCTGTACGTAATTTACAACTTCATCCTAGCTAAAGGGAAACCCACTGTTTTGAGAGTTTGTTTTTAAGGAGTTATTGTTGCCGTGTTCAATTTATTTTTGTGCATCTCAAAATTTGTGTTACCTTGACTGCTGGCTGACAGATGTCATTTTAATCTCTGGAGGAAGTAACTGGGGCTGTATGAGAGACACACAGTTAATCTGCACGGTTTATTAAAAGCTATATGAATTATTCCCCTGATACATTAAGCAAATGTAAACAATTAGCAGACAATCACTGGTATCTATGTAATAGCACCCTTCAGCTTAGCCTGTACCTCAGTCATGCTGCATTATAAAAGTCATTCACTAATCTTGGATTAAATATTGCATCACTGCTGAATTTCTGGTTTACAATTTGAATTTTGTAGTGATTGCAAGTACGGTATAGCATATTGAAATCTTTTATATTCACACACATTTTTTCCCTTTAGACTTACAGGAAGCAGGTAAACATAACAAATCAGTTCTGAAAAGTTTTATATTAAAACCTTCAAGCACCAGTAAGACCACATTGCTAAAACGTACAACTGTCGCTGTAAAATGATGTTTGCTAACAGCTCAGGTACAAAAAAATTCATAAATAGCAAGAAACTAAACAAATAAAGAAAAATAGCTATGCTGCGGCTGTTCTGTTTCCCTCTGTGGGATTCATGCAAGGCAGCTTATACCAGCATGTGGGGCCCAACTCGCTCTTGCTCATGCTTGCTCTCTCTCGCTCTTTCGCTCTCTCACGCTGTTGGTCTGGCAACACGAAACACAAGTGGACCGCTCATCTCGGACATAAAGAGCTTCCCTTTTTAACGCTGAAAGCCGAACCACAAGTGTCAGAGAGGTCTCTGGCATTACATGTAATCAAGCTGAGATAATTATTAGCCCAGCGCGACTGTGGCAATTGCGGCCCGTCTGTGACAGTGCTCTGACGGCTTCGCCAGCCTGATATATGTATTTTTTTGTCCTCACAAATAACCCTCTGAGGTGAAAGCTGCACATTAGAACCCCCCCCCCCACACACACACACAATAACAGACAGTCCAGTGCTTGTGTGTGGTCCCATTACACTAATATCACTGGTCTTTTTAAAGCACGATATTACAACAGTCATTTACCATAGGTTTATAAAAATCAGTTTCTAAATAGCAGACAAAAAAGGAGAAAGACCTCAAAGGAAGTTGCAAACTAAAACATGAATCGAGCAAATGACTTATTATTACTCAGTATACATTATCATTAATATTTTGAAAATTCAGGCTACTAATTAGGTGTTATCAGAGATGTGGCTTATTCATTTCTTTTCGGAGTGCCTAAATGCCTTGCTGACTTGTTTGAAAAGTGGTTAAGTAAGCAGATTGATTACATGTGTAAGTGCACTCAGGACTAGTCTCATCAGAGACGAGCCAAGCCAACATCCCTCCTTTTGCTCAGTCCCCTGTGACCATCTTTGAGAGAAGATGATGTAAAGTCATTTCTGTCTATCAAATATTTGGAAGAAATAGCAAAAAATACACACCACTTTCCAGATATATAATGAATAATAGTTGAAATGAAGCATCTTTTTATTTGGAAAAAAGACATATATGTGAGTAATCACTTAAGTAACACAAAGAATACCTTAATTTATATATCTTGAGCAGTCCTATATATGGCCTAAGGTGTCAACTTCTGAGGGGTGATTTCAATGCGTTGCCTTTAGTTTGATGCGTATGCTTTGCACTGTGGGATCGGGAACCTCCTGCAGCGTGTAAAACATGAAGCTATGCAAGTTTGAGGTTTTCTTGTGCCTTATGATTTTTTACATCTTTGAATCCAATGGCTTTAAGTTGTTTACTTGTTTCTTATCTTATTTAATATATACAAGTGACTTATTTATTTCCTATATGCTGTTTAAGTTTGGTAATGTGCAAAAGGACGCTAACAGTGATTCATTGGATTGTAGTGATGCTTTTGTGATATATGCCTATATATGTCAGCGTATCATTTCTTTGTAATTCCGTTGATGATTAATGTTAGCACTTATCGACCAACTTGTTGTAACCTTGCTATGCTAGAGATCTCCCAAGCCTTTTCTGTGTTTGGTTTATCAGTTCCACTCAGATTTTCACTTGTCACATACAGAGAAAACACATAGTGGAAACAGTACACTGTTTATTACAGAATGCAGTTCGCTACTGTAAAAACATTTATAAATATACTAACAATACCAGTACAATATGATTGAAATATCGTTAAGGAGCGGGTCTTCACATAACACCAATTTCCTTAACGACGTAATCCTAGGAACAGAACTCGTTCATTGATTGAGGAGTGCCTGAACTCATATGCAGTGTACTTCCGGTACAAAACAGGTACAAAAGGCAGGGGACCCTAGAAGTACATGTACCCTCTACAGAGCCGACACAGAACAGCTACATGATATGGAGGCCTCTGGAAGTACTCGTACCCTCTACAGAGCCAGCATAGAAGAGCTACACAATGTAGGGGCCCCTGGAAGTACTCACACCATCTATAGATCCAGCACAGAAGACCTACACAGTGTAGGGGCCCGTGGAAGTACGCACACCATATGCAGAGCCAACACAGAAGAGCTACATGATGTAGGGCTCCAAGAAGCACTAGCGCCCTCTGTGGTGTCAGCACAGAACTGCGACGCAATGCAGGAGCCCCTAGAAATTCTGCCTCCTCTGCAGCTTCCATACAGGGCAGTTACACTGCCTTGCGGCGCCAACTTCAATTTGTCTCTCACAATGACTTTCGCAAAAAGTAGTAACACCCATATTAAATTGGCCAGTCGAACCCGAAACCCATAACAAATAAACAAATCCATTGTATTTTGATATCAGAATTTGGCCACAGTTGCTTCCTTCCAAATATGAATCATTACAGATTAAGAGTTCCTGGCTGAAATCCGCCTGCTTTTTAAACATAAGGCTTTACCTCCCACGTGTGCAGGCTGCCTGGATTTTGCAGTTTAGCACTTAAACCGTCAACTGTATGCTTCCATCCATCCATCTTTCATAACCACCTGTCCAGTACAGAGTCACTGTAAAGCTAGAGTCTATTCCAGAAAGCGCATGGCACAAGGCAGGGGAACACGCTATAGGATGCTTCCATGGGGTTCTTACCTGGGGTACAGTTGCTCTTACCAGGATTTATCGAACAAGAATCCATTTTTCAAAATTGACACACAACTTTTTTTTTCCCCCTTGTCTTATTTCTATGTCATTATATTATAAGCCACCGCCTTGATGTTAGAGGGCAGCAGTGTAGGTGTGTTCACACCACACTCAGTGTATCTGTCTCAAGGTGTAAGTAGCAGCGTAACTTTGGTACACGGGGGTTAGTGGTCTGGAAAACTTTTAAGACCAAACCTACTGTTTAGGTGTCCAGACTTCAATGACAGTCTTGCATTCATTTATAATGAATTATCATAAAAATCAATTTATGTTTACGTTTATCATTGTATATGTATGCAGGTGTGTTTGTGATCTCCTAACATAAATTGGTACGATGTGATATGCATTTAGTTTCAAAGTTAATCAACTGTAATCAAACGCATTGCAAAAGCACTTCATCATTTTCTCATACGGTGAATCAGTCATTCCAGGAGAAACATGTCTGCTTAGTGACTGTCACGGCCTAACCTCAAACTGGAGGTGCTGGGAGTCCACAGCGATGCGTGTGGAGCTCCCGTGAGGACGCTGACGCGTCGCCCTTCACAGCAGCCAGCCAGGTCGCTCAGCAGACTTCTCCTCCTGGTGTTGCACACAAGGGCACGCTATCAAAGAAGACGGAGTCCTGGTTCCTTGCATCCAGTTCAGTCTTATGCTTTCCTCACTGCAGATTCAGGAGCACGTTCAGCTGAAGTTTAAGTGACACATTAAGCTAGTGGCGCAGGTCCAGTGAGGCTGTGGTGCTAGAAAGTCCCTTGTGATTGATGCGCTTTGATCCTATTGAAAATCCAAACTGCTAACTAGGCAAAAGAAAAGAAATATGTATCTATATGATGTAAATCGATATAGATCATTTCAAGCACCTGCTATAGAGATACAGAGTAGTTCTTAATCATTAGGGGCATATAGCAGCCATTTTACCTGTGAACTTTCATCAATTCCCTGTTACTCATGCTTTGCTCCACAATGTTTTTACTATTTAAGGTTACTGTAAATAAACAATTTCCTACAAACAGACATGAATATAATTTACTGGATCAGAATTATTAAAGAATGAGCTTTCTTAGTAATAATAACACAGAATTTTGACTTTTTGAGTATTACATTATTAGGGCTCATTGTACCTGTATTAGTAATAATTGCAAGAGCCTTATTTTCTTTCTAGCTGTCTCTTCCTGATTGCACTCTCTCCTCCTCGTCCACTCTAAGAATCAGAGGTTTAGGTCTCCCCCTGCGATAGACTGAAATCTCAACAGTGGCATATTGTGGAAGAAGTTCCTCGCTCATTACTACCCTGTATTACATTTGTGGCTAAAGAAAGTGTATCTATTCATCAAACAATACTCATGAATTTAGCATTATGGCTGCTAGTTATGGCAACATAACCAGCCATAGATACGCTTGTGTGAGCAACTAATAGTTGATTGTTTGTCTGTCATGTGTTTGCTGTCTCCCTTGCCCTTTCTAATTGTTAAACATCATGGTTGTGTAGCTTTCATACACCGTTGATTGCGGCTCATCTTCTGTGTGTCAGTTTGTATTCATTTTAATTAGGGCTCTACCTGTTGCCACGGCAACGCACTAGTGCATGCGGCAGGGAAGGTTCTGGTCTGAGCGAGGACGGTTCAGGCAGGAGCGCCAGGACTGCGATGTTGGCAGGAATGGAGGACAGGTTCTAAGTTGTTGTAAAGCCAGCTCGCGTGCTCAGCCTCCTAATGATGTCGTTCCCCAGTTACAGTAATGCTTTGTCATCGAATCTACTTTTCCCTCAGTGCCTCACCCTGGCTTCCAGGGCTGTGGTACCTGCACTAAAGTAGCTTTAGCTGAAACTTTCTTTCATTGGTTATGTAGGCCACATCCGCAGGCACGCGGGAATCCCACAGTGCACTTGACCTGCCATCCAGCTTGCAGGTTTTATCCAGACTGCCCCTAAGCAGGATCCAGGGGGGGCTTAGGCTTTGCCTGGGGTGGGGAGGCATGCAAGGCGGCACACGGCAAGCGAAACGCTCAGGCTTAAGGCTGGCAGTGATCCACGGAGTCAAACATCCTTTGCGTTGCCCTGGAAACCAGCGCTCAGCTACTCAATGAATAAAGGGCCAGCGTAAAGCTTACGGAGACCCCACCCTTAGCCTGACTACTCTCTGTTGTGTCCACCGTGTCCACAGATCTGGACGACCCCATAGTGACTGTGCACCAGAGCATTGGCGAGGCTAAGGAGCAATTCTATTATGAGAGGACAGTGTTCCTGCGCTGTGTCGCCAACTCCAACCCCCCTGTACGCTACAGCTGGCGGCGTGGACGTGAGGTGCTCTCCCAGGGCTCCGACAAGGGGGTGGAGATCTACGAGCCCTTCTTCACACAGGTAGGCCAGAGGCCTGTGGCCGATTGGACCACAGGAGTCCTATTACACTTCATATTGCACTGCATAAGGATCTAACTTCGGTCCGTCCATTGAAAAAAGTCTGTCAGCTTGCTCCCAAATCCTTAAGCAACATGTCTGGCCAAAATTGATGGTATTATGATACTCAGTCTGACCTCAATAAGTGTACACACTAGCTAATCTCTGTGTTGCACTAACCAATCCCTTTGCTGGACCAACTAACACTGAGTTAGTGGCCCTGTGAAAGCACATGTAGATACACCTCAATTAGCCAGAGAAAGAGGGCAAAGCTACTTTAGAAAGAGTTATAAAATATATAGAAGTTTAGATTTACAAAGTAGAACAGAGAGATATTGTTCTTCAAGAAATTTAATGGCCTGTTTTTATTTAGTTATTTTCTTTTCATAGCTTTCACCTCAAGGAACTATTGTTTTACTATTGACTACTTGTTTAATGCAAGGAGTGCATCTTCTTTGAAAAAAGGATTTTTTTTCTTCAGAACCTCAGTTTGAAAAGTAGTGAGAGCATAATTTCGGGGACATTTATCACATAGCCTTGGAGCCAATTCCGGCAGTGGTGGTCCACACTGAGTGGACAGGAGATTGATGGGAACGATCCGGAAGGAGAGCCGCTGTCTGGCTCCCCGGCAGATGAGTCGGGGAGATCATTGGCAGCACCGTGTCGCTCACATAGCCATGTCACAGAGGCAGATAAAATGCGGAGACGGAGAAATTCAAATCCTGTAAGGGGGTCGCACTGGTAATTAGCAAAGGCTGACAGGTCACATGGGACCTTTCCACATTCTTTTATTTCCGACTTCATTCCTCAGTGGGGAGTAAGCTTGTCACGATACTAAAACTCGATACTGATACTAAGGATGGTGTTCGATACTTGATACTATTTTAGTTACTACTGGGGGAGAAAAAACAAAGGAACTTTTTTTTTTTAATAAAGTCTGAACACCACCAGAAAAATAAAAAGCCAAACAATACAATGTAAAAATAAACATATTAAATAGAAAAATTAACAACTACATGAGAGAATATATTCATATATATTACATATTGAAATGAAAAAATAAATTGATAGATAAAAAATTTACAAATAAATAAATAAATGAACGAATAAAGGAAAGAAATGTATTCTAATGTTTTTGAACCAAACCAAAAAAAGCACTCCTTGCTTTACATGGCGCAGCACTGAAAAATACATGATACGTGCACGTTGTGCAATGAGATAATTGCAAAATGCAGAGAGAGAAGCGAAGACAGGCATTCTTATATTTAACTTACTTCAACAGTATTGCATGACATTGGTAGTTAAAATATTCATATTACGTCTGAACAGCAACTTTACTCAACTCTCGAAACTCCGCGTATTATTCGGAGTGATGGTCTTTCAGATGCTTTGCTAAATTTGTCGTGCTGCTCGTTTTGGTAGCGACAACTTTGAGGCACTTCTTGCAAATGGGCTTGTCCACATCTTTTGGTTTTCCCCGTTCATCTGGTTCACATGCGAAATATTCCCAGACAGTGCTCTTACTTTTTACATTCTCTATCAAGCTTAGTGCTGCAGAACTAAAGCTGCAGCGCTTTTGCCTGCTGCCATGTTTAAAGTATGTCTATCATGTAAAACAATAGGCTGAGGGGCTGTCCGCTGCGATGCCTGTTGAAAATTGTTGTAGTCTGCTGGCGATTTCCGTGAATCGGCAGATGCAAAACTGGCATTTAAGTATCGACACCAGTGCTAATTGATATCAAACTCCATACAAAATTTTCGTATTGATAAGTATCTGAGAATCGATTTTTTGACAACATTTGTGGGGAGCAGCAATATGCAGGAGATCTGGCCACATGGTGGACCTTCTGGCTTGTTCTCATTCCCAAACATGTTTCATGTTGATTTGAACTTTGTGAAAATGAGGATTTTCCCTACAAGCCTACTTACAGCCCTTTAGCAGGCTGTACCGACTTTGAGCTCCCCATCCCATGGTTCCTATTCCTTGCAGAGGTGGAAAGTTCATGTCAAGAAAGCAAAAATCCAGACCGCGATTTTGTTTCAGCCGACCAGGTGAACTGTACAACTCTGGTTAAGCAGAACTTTGATACATAAATTAAAGCCATCTTCCTTCTGTAGTTTGCAACTGGTACCCCAGTGAGGAATAAAGTGTCCATTGGAGTTAGCAAAAAGTGATCTTTCTGAGACCAATCACTTTGCATAAAGTATTAAAAAGCTGTTAGAAAAATATCAGCATGCTTCCCCCTTCGACATAAAATCAAGATCAACTCCTTTGCTTGCCATGTCCTTTCACTCCACAAATGGAGAAATATATGGCAATCTTCCACTTCTATTACAGCATTGAATAGAAGTATGTTTGGTCTGGCTCGATATGGTTCACCCTCCCACACAGCCTTGCATGCTGCACTATAACGTCATAATTTTTCAAGTAAAAAAAAAGACACAACAATAGGAAAAATGCTGGTTATGACCTTCATAGGGCGAAACCCTAGAATAATCAGTCTGCATGTTGTCAATCAAAGTAAGCGGTCTGTGTTAGGGGTGTGCAATTTCTAGTGTCCCTGCTGTGGGCTGGTGGTGTGCATGTGGTAGAGATGCCATTCAATTAGTGCAGGATTTTCTAATATAAATCTAAAACACCAAGTGAGAAGACCTCTTCTCCAGATTGCAGTCTTCACTCGTGCTATGGGGTGCTAAGGTAAAAACTTGTGGCCCTTGAGGACTGAACTGCTTATTAATGTTCTGGCAAAGGTGACAGACTACAAAGACCTTGGAAGGCTTTTAACTTTAGTGCTCACACAAAATACCAAATTACTCATTCATTACAAATGAAAATTGTACTGATTACTGGATGTCCTCAATGAAACTTCAGCGACTGATAAGCCAGAGCATGCTTGTCGGGGGCGCCGTGAGGCAGTGTGATGTGTCTGCTGTACACCGTGGCTGTTGGTCTGAGTTGCAGGGGGAGACGAAGATCCTGAAGCTGAAGAACCTGCGGCCGCAGGATTATGCCAACTACAGCTGCATTGCCTCCGTGCGCAACGTGTGCGGCATCCCGGACAAAAACATCCTGTTCAGGCTCACAAATAAAACAGGTAAACTCAACTGGGGGAACATGTGTGTTCCTGGACCCTTTGTCAAAGGACTCACAGGAAAAGCTGGGTTGTACAGCTTGAAAAAAAATCCTACCGGCTGGATCATGCAATAGCAGGGCACATTTCCCATTCAGAAACTCGCTGGCAGCTTCTGCCCCAGGGGCCACCATGTCTCAGCACGTATTGCTGTTCTCTTACATCTCCTGTGTCCTGGGATCAAATATATCCCTATCCTGTTTTTATGCCCCCTAGTACCAGCGTGGGTTTTCTCCAGATATGTTAGCTTCCTCCCCCAGTCCAAAGACAGGCTGTCTCCATCTCCTGTTGCCTCAGAATTACCCCCAAGGGAGCCTGTGGGCGTATGCCATGTGATGTGATGGACAGTCTATGGTCTGGTTTTGCCCTGCAATCAGTCATCACCAGGATAGTCTCCAACCACTAAACTTTGCGACCTGTGAGGGTAGAGTGGTTGATGTAAGGGAGTGTGTTAGTTTTAGCACTGAGTAAACCTTTGCTTTTTTTTTGATCCCCACTGACACTCGTACTATTTCAATTCCTCTCTGGCACAAATTAATTAGCGGGGCGGGGTTCCGATGTAGCTGGCCTCCAACTCCACTTTACCCTTCTAAGTCAAACTTGTCTTGAGCAAACTGTCTGTGGCCCAAGACGTTCCCTTATCTGCTTCTGTGGGGGTTCCCGTTTTTCCACAATAAAAGAGCAACCTATGTCCCATTAAGGAGAGACAGGTCCAGCTGGTTTTATCGAAGTCCCCAAAAATTCTCCTGGGTGACAGCTTGGCTACACCAAAAGCACATAATGATAGAAGGGAATGCCAGGCCAGCCCTGAGCACCCTGGAGATTGTCTGCTCTGCCCTTCCCCGGACCAGCACTAAAACAATTTGTACCTCAGCATGTGCTGGATTCATCGCTAGGCAAGCTGTTAGCCCCTCTGGCCCAACATAGGCCCCACCATTTTCTTGTACGGTCATTGGCCAGAACAAACCACATGACGCTGAGTGCAATTTCAGTAGGAACATTGTTCTTTTGTCGTTGTGTGCGTTAGATGCTGTTCACCATGCAAAGCTCATCCTCACAGGAATCTTTGATTATTTTTGTTCCTTCCATTTTTGACTCAGGTATCTTTGCTTATTTTTTTTTTTTAATAAACAAGACATTTTCAGATATTGAATTTCAGAAACATATGAAAATGTAAAGAAAATCCAGTTCTTTTTGCCTGCAAATTTCTTAATTTTCTTATTTTTAGCTAATGCCACCTACCTAACTTAAAAAGTTGCACATTTATTTTGTTGTATAAAATCATTTTAAGTGTTTTCCACCATTCTCTAACAGCAAGAGCTCCAAATAGGGCACTGCTGTCAGAAATCCAGCTGTTTAGTCACAACACAACCTCCTACTAGCTTAAATGTCAGGGTCTGGGAAGCTGTGCTGCATTGCTTGTGTTCGTGCTTCTGGCTTTTCATTGGGCATCCGTTATTATATCTACTCAAGTCTGCATTGCATAATGCCCTTGAAATATAGGAGCAAATCATTTTGAGTTAAATTCGCAAATCCAAAGCTGAAGCTTTGTCCACAGGGGAGCTAGCAGTTAGCTTGACTTTGGGCTGTTGTGTCATTATATGTTTGCGGTATGAGCTGCTATTAGAGTAATAATAATAATTTAAGGTCATGTTTTTTTTGTGTGCACTGTAGCATCGCCCACCATTAAGCTTTTGGTGGAGGATCCCATTGTGGTGAACCCTGGCCAGACGGTAACCGTGGTGTGCATCACCTCCGGGGGAGAACCCACGCCCACGTTGACATGGGTGCGCAACTCAGAGCCACTCCCAGAGAAAAGTGTGCTCAACGGAGGAACACTCACCCTACCGGCCATCACCTCGGAGGAGGCGGGTGTCTACAGCTGTGTGGCCAACAACAACGTGGGCAACCCCGCCAAAAAGTCCACCACCATCATCATCAGAGGTAGAATTCCTTGGGTTGTATCCCACTTCATGCAGATAATGCCCCATGGCTGTTTTCTTCTAAAATGAAGGGCATAAACAATATATCTATCCATTAATTCCCATAGCTGCGGCCTTGATTGAGCTGACTCTTGACATATTCCACACAATCCGTACGCGTCATTTCTCAAAAGGTGACTTTCATCAAGATTCATGGAATCATGATGTGCACAAAATGAATGCTGTTTTTTTTTTGCTGTCTGCTAGTTACCTCCATTTCCATAAGTGCTTATCCAGTACAGGGCTACTGTCAGTGCCATCCAAGGAAATAGCAGGAATGAGACAGTAGAAACACCCTAAAGGGCTTGCCTAGTAGGTGCATTTTGTTGGTGTGGCATGAAGAGGCTACATTATGCAACATTGATTCAGATAGGCTGCAGATTTAACCACAGGGTGCTAGTTCTTAAAAGCCAGCTTACACCAAATATGGAAATGCAGTTTCAAGGCTGGTATAATAATTATTCATTAGTCAAACACAGATCAACCAGATCAAGGTTTTCTATCTGTTTGTAAATTCTTACAGTATACTTCTGTCTGGTCCAGTGGTTTAATTTATTTGTGAATAGGAACATATTATGCCCTGCAGTGTATACTGTAGAAGTGTTGTATTCAGTCGGTGTCATTTGTTTTACCTATTTCAAACTGAAAGAATGGCAAGCAGCATGAGGATCATTAAGGCCCAACCCCCCACGCCGCAAAGGTGCCCCGAGGAAGTCTGGCAAGGCCTCCGCTGGTCGCTGCCGAACCTCGCTGGCAGAACTTTCAGCAGCATCTGTTGGGAGGAAATATGCAATTAGTAAACGATCATTAGGGCAACTGCGCGATGATTTGACAATGCTCCCGGGACAGACAATAAAGATCAACAGGATAAAAGCAGGATGCGTCAGCGAGGCATGAAACTTCGCTGTGGGGCGGCGGCCCCCCCAGCATCTGCCAGTAGAAATTAACTACTGTACGACAAGCTTGGGCGGAACACTTCTTCCGAAGGTTCAGGGCGACAGGTCCAACCGTAGCTTCCGCGACAATATAGCACTCAGTCTCACACAGGATTGAGTGCCTCCCTGGTGATATAATGGCTGCATGACTGCATGGCAGGTTTGCCTCAAATTGCTGTGTTTCTCTCTGTTTCCGACGGATACTGTTTCCAAGGAGCACGGGAATGCTGGTTTGAGGTAGGAGCTACGCCGTTCTCTTCTCCCGGATGAATCTCTCCAGCATAATCTCTTTGCTGGGGGCGGCCAAAACGTCACGTCTTATTTCACAGTCCGGCTATACCAGCTCCCCCCCGACACCCCACCTCAGGAAGGCTTTCAAAGCAAACCTCTAATGTGCAAATAAAGATGTTTAGCACATCTGGGGGGTTAGCCTGAGCTTCTCTGGGAATCCTTTTATTCCTGCCGGGTCTGTAGGCCTGACAGTAGAGAGTCCGATAACACAGGAAAAGCAGATTTGCATGGCCAGGTTTCAGCTGGGGGGACGGGCGGCAGAGGGAGGGCCAGACGCTAGCCCAGGTTGGATGAGCTGCCTACACCACGGAGAGCGGCTCTGCCGGGAATCTCGGCCAGGAATCGCTGACCCGTACGGAAAAGCACACGGCCTGAAACGGGCTTGTGCCGTTATCGCCCTGCGGAAGTGAGCACTAGCACGTTTAGCTATTTGCACTAACACTCTGGACAGCTAGCTGAGGTGTTGGCTCGGTTGGGTAGCGTCATATCCCCTTGGCTCCAGAATGAATGGCCTGATTGGCCTGAATGCTCTTCCGTCTGCAGTTTACACACTGTCTCAATGTCTGTGCCTCCAACATGACCTTCCACGGACATGCTTCTCATGTATTTAGCTGCCTTTACAATAAGACTCCGTAAATAAAGGCACGTATGTTCGATGACACCCTCAAATGCTCTTTTGCCCTCCAGGCGATGCCCCACTGTATGTGTCCCAGGTCTGGCCCCACTGCAAGTAATTAGTGAAAACGAATGGATGTTGGAATACATTCCCACTTAGATCTTTAGAAAAGCAACTCTATTTAATATTGACGTTTCTATAAATATTCATCACTGCAAATCTCTGGGGTGTACGCTGCAGCTTTATTGAAGTGTCCGATTGAACTCTTCTTTCTGTTCCACTTCTGATTTCACTGACTAGCCTAACTTACCCTGCCTAGATGCAGAGGTAGGGGTAGAGTGCAATGTTAAGGAGGGGTTAATGTCGCTCTCATTAACCACCTGCTGTGAAAGTAACAAGAAAAAACACACCAGTTGGAGGCTTATCAAAGTATACTTAATACACATGCATTTCTGTTAATTTGCCTTGTTATGCATTTGATTAGGAGGTCAGAATAAGGTACAAAAGATTGTCTTTTGGGCGTGCAGGGGCTGGGATTAGTGTTCCACACAGTTTGGATGCATCACCCCTCGGAAAACAGGCAGCAAGATGCTCGCCAAGGCCATTTTCGGCAAAGCGACATACCCTTATGACAGTCGTGTCCAAAGCGGGAGATATTTGTCTGGTAAATAGCCCCAAAACGACTGTAAATATTTCAGTGCAATTATGAAGGTTTATGCTGCTACAGGCGGTGTTTTCTTTAGAAGGGCTGTCAGCGTTCTCCGCCCGTCCCAGATGGAGCCGGGTCAGGCGATCGGCGCTGCGAAGGAAAACTAGGTCAGCCTAACACTGCGTTTCTTTCAGATGATGCATTACTATTTAGGGTAGACGATTATGCAAAATCACCTTTTTTAAGTGAGCCAGTTACTCAGGATCTGTGTAGGTGACGTATACCTTTAAGTTTCTGATGTTCACTGCACATGATGAACCTAATGGCAGTTTATTCATTATCACCAGGATGCTTCTGAAGAGCTTCTATTAAGATACATACATGTCCTTACTGGCACTTTGTGGTATTATGGCCCTGTTGAGACAATGGTCAAGTAAAATTGAATCATCGTTTTATCCAGGCTTTTCCCATCTCGCTGTCACAATGTAAGTATATGATTCATATGGTCTGTAGTTATTTACATTGTCTCTTCTTATTATTCTTTTTCATTTTCATGTTATTGGTTTGTGACATGGTGGGATTATTCCCGGTTCAATCCCCCCCATCCCCCGCTGCCTTAATCAAATAGTCTTCAAAGTTAAGGATGTACAGTGATTGAAAATAGATTAGCCAGTGCAAAAAAAGAAAGTTTGGAAAGGTGACTTCCGACACTCGGAAGAATTCCCCAGCTGTCTACAGCAAGTCGGCACCCTTGCAGTGACTCATCTAATCCTGTACTCCATAATTAGGTTGCATTATAGATTACTCATCCAGTTCTTCTTCAGAAGTCTGAAGCTGACAATCGGAAATGAGATCCCATGGTATGCGTAATCAGTTTTGAGGCACGAGAGTAAAAAGTGAAGTAAAACTACAAAACTATCTCTTGCACTTAATTCTAGTTGCTGAATACCTTAGATAAAATCAAGATAGGAAATATCATGCTTGATATAGTCTAGATAAAAGGAAGGGTGAGCTAGTTTATAGGACATTTTCTTGAATATCTATAGAGGGTCTAGGTCACCTCCTGTCCAGCCCTTATACCCCTACTACCCATACCTATGATCATAATTAGGCATTACATGTGACAGTAATTAGGTTAAATGGGCCATAACCAAGGTATTGGTGTCTTACCGTATTCCTCAATATGCAAACTTCCTCGTACTTGTGTTCTCATGTTCTTGTTTTTTGTAATTTTCCATTACGGATGAGTGATTTCAAGTACTTAAGTACACAGGATGGTAAATATCGCCGGATTTTGTCCTTACCCCACCCCAAATGAGTGCCAACTGAGACCAATACCATGATTCAATGTGCCCCAAGTTCGTTCTGTGGAGAAAAGGCAGGCAGCATGGAGGAGGGGTTCATCCTAGATGGGGTGTCAGTTTATCGTAAGGTAATCATTATTATTATTATTATTAGGTATGACCAGAAATACATAGAGCTTATGACTTGTGCAGGGCATCTTTACAATGGTTTCCTTTAGTTGCAGGCTTTGTGGCTTTGAAAGTCGTTTTACTAGGGCATTGACTCCCCTGATGAAAAAAATGAAATTATAGAGGAAAAATAAAGTTAATGGGGTTTTCATAAAATATACTGTTAGCGTTGGTAAAAGTTGGGTTGATTGGAAGTTGTGGGGCATTGATGAGCCGCTACTAATGGCTCTTGATGATAAAAGCTGTACTGAAGTTCTTCATATAGCACAAACCTGGCTTATTGATTAGCCCCCTGCTACGCCCATTCTTGTGTTTCTATAAATCTCACTTTAGCTATTGTCTTACCATATTCCCTCACCTTGTGATGTGTTTCTTTACAGCATCGTCATTGATCTGATGAACCCCTTGATTTTCTGCACTCTGTCAGAGTTAAAGCTTTGCTGTGTTGACCATTACTAAAATGTGCAATATTTACAAGTCAGGCCCCGTATGTTACGATCCGGGTGCGTGGGTGCGTGCGTGCGTGCGTGCGTGCGTACGTGCGTGCAGGGCGGACAAAGGGAAGTCCAGGCAGGACGCACAGGAGCACAGGGTTTAATCACACGAGACACTGAC
>JABFEA020000029.1:3470657-3487983 GCA_019775915.2 Cyphomyrus plagiostoma
AGTTGCCGGTTGGTTATGATTTTCACACCTGTATTTTTTTTTTCACAAAGGGCCCCTGAAAGATTCAAAACCACAACTGCTTCACACAAAGGAATTATCCATGTATGAATAAACATACATTGAACTGTATGAGTTATCCAGCATCTTTATAATATATCTATTGTCTACTGTGATCAGATGAGACTCCATGGAGTTGTTATGGTGGATCCCCACAAGAATTAGCCAAGACTTTTCACAGCTCTGTAATGTCCACAGAGTTGGACTCTGCTTGTATACACTAAAATGTCTCTACTGTTGAACATCTGAATTGACAAAAGTATTCAGTTTTAAAACACAGGTTCACTCTAAAATGGTGTAAAAACACTGTTCAGTAAAGGCAAAGGGGAATGCTTCAGAAAAAATCGAGGATCCTGGGAGGACTACCTGCACACATCCATACACAGACGCTGTGGCACAGAGTCATGAAGCCCCCCCCCATCCCAACTATGGGGAGGGGGGGCAGTTAGGGGAGAGATTGACATGCGGCTTTGCTTTCCAGAATCCGACAGGAATACAAAGCAGTGGCATTTAAATGCAGCTTCCGTATCTAACCACCCCCCACCCACCCCTGCGCCATACCGCGGAACGTGGAGACGGATGAGAGACGTGACGCTCGTCTCGGGGGCTGAGGAGAGCGGCTCCATCTGGGGGCTGGAGTGCGTACAGATCGCCACTGCGGTGTCAGGGTAGGAGGCAGATGCCTCAAAGCGGAAGTTTGCTCCCTTAGGGTGTCATGCTTCAGAAAAGCTTTGTTGTGTACGCCGACTGTGTCCTGTCAGTTGGTCACTCATCCTACAAAATGGGGCTGATCACCAAATTTACAAAAGCACCATATATGTAACAATGAGAATACAATCAGATTGACCAAACCTTCCTCTTCTTTTATAAAGATTTTTTGTGTTTCCACTAAATCGGCTCTGGCATGTTTTTTGAAGCAAAATATTTCCAACAACTCCCCATTTTTCCCAGTGATTTATTTCTATGCCACCTCTTATGTCATACTGTGGCAGTATTTCACCAGCTTCCAGAGGGGTGTAAGGCATTTTCCCATCATAGGGGCTTTGAAGGATATGTCTTTCAGCCTCTCCATCATGCAGAAGTCTGCACTTGGAGAACCCATCCATGTTTTGTTGCGTGTGCCTTTCTGTTCCTCATTAGACAATCCCCTCTTGTTTGCCTTGGCTGGAGAATTGGCTGTGATCCTTACTCAAAAATCACTAATTGTGGAAGGTCTTCTCACATATGTCATCCTATGGGACGTGTAGCAGTGAGAGAGAGAGAGGGGGAAAGATTGGGGAAGAGAGAGAAAGAGTAAGGAGAGAGGGGGAGACAGTGAGAAAGAGGGATGGGGGCTCTCCAGGGGGAAAGGGGAAGGATTGCCTGTGAATTCTCTGCGATATTAAACCCCAGATTGACATCTTAGAGTTATAATGGTGATGAAATTAAAAATCTCTCTTCTCCTTTCAGAATAGCCACAGTGCTGATGCCTAAGTACCATCTGTTAACCCAACCCCTCCCTCCTCTTTTGGTCAGTGGGTGTTGGGAAAATAAAAAATCCTTAAAAATTCTTCCCCCTCTTTCGTGGAAGATGGGGCTTATAGCATAAGAACTTGGCCCTGGTGAGTGTAGGGAGTGGAGTGTATTTTACTCTAAATGCAATTTGATGCATGCCACTCAAAATGGGCACCAATCAGCAGCAGGCCCCTTTGCTGAACATTTGCAGTGATTGGCAGATTTCCAGTCCACATGCGATTATAGCAAAAGTAGAGAACCCGTTAAATTAATCTGGTGCAGCCACCTTTTCGAAATTAGGCTGAGAAACGCGATAAGTCTCCGGGCCACTTTGATGTGTACAAAATTAATTCTCCCATGTAACCCCCCACCTCCCCCAAAAGGTTCAAAGATTGTTACGTAACCTTCTGCCTTGTGAATTTCCACATTAAAGGCCTGTGAATGGCTGTATCTGATAGAGAGATGAGATATCTTTCTCCTCGCCATGCTTAATGCCAGTGGATCTTAATGCCAAGCAACTATCTGAATTAAACACACTGAAGTCACTGGTTGCCATTTTGCTTAGATAGCTAGGAGGGTTGTAACGTATGTAATGTATCGCTCCGTACATAATTTTAATTTTATGCTACACACAATGAAATGAATGGATACATTTATTGACTTGGGTGGAACCTATATTCATAAGCAGATGTTCAACACAAAAACATTATGCTGTTTGTAGGTATGAGTTGGTTATCGCTAATGCTTGTTACAGTCAGTTATAATTGGCGGTTTGGGAACGTTTTGTTTACCCAATAAATCACACTAATGCTGGAGAGAGTAGTCGATAAGACCAACGCTGCCGTTGGCTCTGTTATACCGAATATAATATGTCGCTGGAACCGAATCCAACACGCTAACTTATTTGATGCAACATCATCCAACTTTATGTATGACCTGTGCACGGCAGGAACTGCCTCTGTAAGTTAGCACCCCTATGGCATCTAAGGAACTTTTGCCAGGAAATTCAGACTGGCCTAAAAATATCATTACAGCTGTAAGGGTGTTTATCACTACAGATTTGTGACCATACTCAGTAATAAGAACATGGGATAGTTCATTATGATTATGATGTTATATTTTGCATTTATTTATTTCTTTTTACAATGCGTCAATAAGCGTCTCTTAGGTTTTGTGATTCAGACACATCAACAGATGCAACTAATCCTAATTGTGCTTGTAGTTTTAATAATAAATAATTTCTAAACAACTGGTTTTCCCTGCTGTACCGAAATTGCAGTGAACGATTAGCCTAAAACTGATGTTTGTATGAACCATTAAGTTCATTTTGTGTACCGTTACACCCTTATAAGCTAGTATAGCCCTTTACTGGCTCATTTATTCTCTTTATTGCTGGTTCACTTGTAACCATGCTATGGACTGCGTACTCTATAAATTGTCATTATGCACCAGTCACCATTTCTGTTGGGAGACAAGTAATTCGCAACTCACAATGTAAGTAATCACTGCAAATGTTGTGACCGTTTTTATGTCTCCGGGGGCTGTGTAGAGCTCGATGTTTGACCTAACATGGTCGAGAAGACATAGAGGCAATATGGTCCCCCAGATACATCGAGGGTGGGATTGACAGCGTGATAGAGCTAATTGCTTGGTCAAAGGGCACAGTTGGGTGATGAATATAGGGGTGGGGTCACATTGCATTGGAGTCAAGCCAGTTTTCTGCAGGGTCCAGTTTAACAGGAAATTGCTGAAATGGGGCACAGAAAATAATAGCAACGCCCCAATGGACCCTCCAGTAAGATGATGGAAGGGTCAGGATGGTTGTTTGCTGTAGAGATCTCTGTGTAAAATTCCTGTAATTTGTTTAGGTAAATTTACCATTGCAAAAAAAGCATAAAGAAATGGAATATATGTTCAAGATTTAGTCTGGAAATTAAAGTAAAAGGTCATTTTTAATTACCAAAACACAATTAAGCATTAAAGAAGTGAAAAACAATAGTGCTTTCAAATGAAAACTTAAAACTGTACCAGGTTCTGTGTAGGTAATTCTGCATCTGACACTGCTGAATACCCCTCTGTAGAGGTATTCATCATGTTTATTGGCTGGTTGCATTTTGGGGAAATGCCACCAAAGGCAATTGCATAGGCAGCTGCTTGGACAGGATAAATCCTCGGCTACAGGAACTGAAAAGGGATTACAGGAACCCACAGCTGTGCTTTGATGTGACATCATCAGGCACAGTGTCCAATAAGGGCCAATCATGGGGAAGGGGCTTAACATAATTTGCATAATACGACATTATATGGCATTCACAGGGCAAAATAGCGCTAAACATAAAATTCTGAATTTGGAAACGAAACCTTCAGTACTGTTTTATAAGCTGTCTATAAACCTTCTATAATCCATTCATAGCAAAATCACTTTTAAAATCATTATTTAAAAATACAGATGTACAGTGGTACCTCAGAACTCAAATTGAATCTGTTCAGGACTCCGGATCGAATCCTAAAAAGTTTGAGTTGTGATTGAATTTTCCCCATAAGAAATAATGGAAACGAATTAATTGGTTTCTGGCCCCAAAAAATTACACCGAAATGTGTTTTTTTTAGCATTTAAACACAAAATGAACCCAATAAAACAAGAAGAGCATGCATGTACCCCTTGATTAACCTCGTGTGGAATCCCCGTGTGATCAGCTGTTTCTGCTTGTTGTCATTAGTCCTCTGTATTTCATCCGCATTTGTTTGTTTCCCTAGTGCGGTCATTGTATTATCTGTCTGCGTTTTTCCTGCCTTACCTGGAATTAAACCCCGTATTCCCTGATACCCCGTCTTGTTTCCGCTGAGAGACGTGCTGTGTGACTCATTTCACGGTTTGTCTTCTGAGATTCAGATTGAGCTCTAGGTAATTTTGTTTCAAACTGTTTTACGAAATTTCAGTTTTAAGAAATTTCAGTTCTAATGAGTTCGATAAATGAAGTACCACTGTAATTTGGGTTAGTGTACTTTTAGTAATGCAAAGTTTTTTTTCAAGGGTGCATGGATGGTTTTGTCAGCAGAACCATCTGTTTTCTTGTTTTTGTTTTTTAATGATCAGGGCTATCGCAATGAGTAAGCACTATGATCAGATGAAATTAAATCAGTGATCATCTTTCTGGCGGCATGGTGATGCAGTGATTAGCACTGTTGCCTCACACCTCTGGGACCCGGGTTCCGGTCTTCACCTGGGTTACATGTGTGTGGAGTTTGCATGTTCTCCCCGTGTCGTCGTGGGGTTTCCTCTGGGTACTCCGGTTTCCCCCCACAGTCCAAAAACATGCTGAGACTGATTGGAGTTGCCAAATTGCATGTGTGAGTGTGCCCTGCGATGGCCTGGCCCCCTGTCCAGGGTTGTTCCCTGCCTCGTGCCCGTTGCTTCTGGGATAGGCTCCGGACCCCCCGCAACCCAGTAGGATAAGTAGTTTGGAAAATGGATGGATGATCATCTTTCTGATTTAGAATTTACATGCTGATATGGTGAAGTTCTCAGAAATGGGCAGTAGGGCTGGGTGATATGTCCTATTTACAGAGATTTTCACGATTTTCAATATTTATCATGGTGTTCTAAAATTCATATACAAAAAACAGTAAAATATGACAGGTAGTTTTAAGTTTTTCTAATTATGATGACCAGTTTGTTTTACTAATAGTTATGGAGTATATGACAGGTATAATGAAAAATGAGGCCAACAACAGACTCATTCCTTGATGGAATTTGTTTTAAAATAGTGCATTATAACTGTTAATTATGCAAGAAAACAAGTGTTCAGGCTATATCATGACACTCACGATATTCAAATGGATGATGATATGCATATTCATAACCACAGTATGATATTTTATCTATATATCACCCAACCCTAATGGGCAATATATCAGCTTTACAGATTTTGTTGAATAGTGGGCATAGGTGATGCCCATGAGTTTGCATTCTGAAATCTGTATTGATTTCAGGCGAAATAATTCAGTGTCACTAAAGCAATTTACACTTCTATAGCCAGCTGTTTCGCTGCAGTGTATTAGGGCAACTATAAGGTTGCAAACTTGCCCAATAGGAAGAGGAGTAAGGTATCATTAAACTCAAGTTTAGCCAAAGCAATGTGACATGTAGCTCTTGATTAGTATTCTGTCATTACTTGACATTTTGAAGTTTACTATAGTACAGCGTCTATAGTAACAGCATGTCCTTACATCTCCAGCATTGTAGGTTCGAGTTCCACCCCCCAACTCTATGTGTGGAGGTCTTCTGGGTACTCCAGGTTCCTCCTAGCATCCAAAAACATGGTTAGGGGAACAGCTGTCTCAATATTGTTCTTCACATGTGACTCCATGTTTGAGTATGTTAGGACGACCAGATAGTCCACAACAAGGAGGACACCTCAGGGAGAACAGGATTTGTAAACTACCATTTCAATTAAAGAGGACCTGTATTCTGGATTGCTGTGTGTTGATTGGTCAGTGTCCTATAATCATCATGCATGTGTCACTGATGTTAATTAAACAGGTGGATGAATCTTTCTTCAGTTAACATGGTAGTTTACAAATCATGCCCTAGCTCAAAGTATCCTCCCTGACATGGATTATCTGCTGATCATAGAGTATGGACTGGCATCCTTCCTAGGGATGCCTTGTTCCCTTGGCTTTATAGGGATTTTTCATTTGAGGACACGCTCCAGGTCCCATGTTGTAATGCTATACTAGATAAGTGTCCATGGAAGATGAAGAGACATTGTGCTATAACATCTCATGCACATCTACAAGACCACATGACCTTGCTTAGGATAAGCAACTAGTATATGGATGGATTTTATGTGTGTGTGTGTGTTTGTGTGTGTGGATGCTGATTTGCTTTCAGTGTTAGTATTATGTTAGTAGTATTTAGTACTGCCGCTTGATCAGTTTTTTCTTTTTTTTTTTCTAGAAATGTTTTTTATGGCAGTGATGAGTGAGGACCTTGGCCAACTCACATTGACCACTCAGCTTTGAACAATTGTATGGTGGGGGAAGCATGCTATTTTTCCCCTGACATTAATAAATAATTAAAAGTGTTCCGAGGCATCCTGATGAGAGCGGCTTAGCTTTGTCACCGAGGCCTTTAATGAGTGCTCAGAACACAGCGCTCGCTGTGAGAGGAGAAGGGTCCAACACAGCAAATATTTATGTACGACTGCTGAAAAAAACATGTCCTATCGGGAAAAAAAAAGGATTGGGTCCAAAATCTGTCATCCAGAGGTGAAACGAGTGTCCGGTTCAGTGCTAGTTTTACACTCAGCTGAGAGTAGGCGGTCATAGGCCCCGTGTCAAAGCCCTGCAATTTGCTAAGCTGGCAGTTCAGGCTAGCTCTCCATCTAATTAGCAGTGAGCTAATTTATCCCCAGCAGTGTTTCCTTATGCAGATTTGGAGAAAATGCTTCCTTAAGAATAAAGGGGATTAAAAGCCAAAGACAGATTTTAAGAGGATCAGGATGTAACAGTGACAGTAGTAGAAAATGGTGTCCATCCACATAACTATACAGTACAGTTCTTAGTCGTAATATGTTCACGCAAATTTTCAGTTGCTGTATATGTAGTTGTGACTGAATGGTACGTGAGTGTGCCCTGTGATGGGTTGGCACCCCATCCTGGATTGTTCCCTGCCTTACGCCTGTAGCCTCCTGGATAGGCTCCAGACTCCCCATGATCCTGAATAGGACAAACGGTACAGAAAATGGATGTTTAGTATCTCCTGAGGGAGGTTCTCAGTGATCTCCCTGGGTCACACAAGTTTCCTGTAGATGCTCATGTTTCCTCCTGCAGTCCAAAGACATGCAGTTAGGCAAAATGGTGTCTCTGAATTGCCCATAGAGTATGATTGGATGTGCGTGTATTTCCTCAGCCAGGGACAGGCCTCTCATTAAGGGTGTACCCCCAGCCTTGTGCCCTTTGCTGCCTAAGATATCTTGCTGTTCCCCAAGACCCTGACTATGATTAGATGATGAATGAATAGATAGATTGATGATCCTCTCTGGTTGTCTTCAAGGCCTTTCTCACTATAAGCAGCAGTCAGCTGTCCCCGAATATAGTCATTAAAGGTAAAAAGGTCCTTCTATCCCGTCTGAAAAACATGCATGTTCACTTCCCCATGAGAGGCAGGGATTATGGACAGCCTGTGTGGGGATGGGCGATCGTGCCTTTCCACAAATGTTTCTGTCCTGTTGTTTTTTCATCCTGTACCAAGAGACTAGAGCTGTAAATGGTGGGGTGACTGCAGACAACTATTCGCTGGGGAAGGACTTATATACGATGAAGCAAGCAGTTAAAATGGCCTCCATTATCTATACTGAGGGTGTTTCTCAATATCTGGACTTGACCGTTCTTGTGTTCCTGTGTGACCATTTCACGTCATATTCCATAGCCAAAGACCACTGACGACTGAGGTCAGCCATGGATGTTTATGGTAATTAACAGTGACGCAATTTCCCTCTCATCTGGGGTTAGACTGCTAAATTTAAAACTCCGTAATTAGCGAAAGGAGGGATGACGTTTGAACAGCACTAGTAATAGTCTAATTAACACTGCTAATACATGCCAAACTGTTTCTTAGGTTTTGTTTTCTGACGATTTTATGTAAAGCATTTGCTCCACCCATGTGATCACAGTGGTCCGTTGTGAGTGTTTTAGCTTAAAGTATAAGTACACTGTGCTGGATATCTCCTGCCGTTACATAACAATTTAAGCCTGGAGTTAGGGGTAATGTACTATCTCTCATGTGTATTATTTCCACAATATAAACAACAAATTTTCTTGTGACTAATGGAATATGTACGTATGTAGGGGACAGCCTCGGGAGAAGCGTAGCTCTCACACAAGGGGCCTGTGCAGTTGACTATAGACACTTTCTCCTCATTAAAGATAGTAGGCCTCAGGTCCAGCAGGGCAAGTATCATGGCAGGGATTGACACGAGCAGGGTGCTGCCCTGATCAAATAGTCTGCATTTCCTTCTATACATTTCACCGATGTGGCCTCACCTTTGTGGACATTCCTCTACAGTATTTGTGATTTTGGGCACATCAACGCTTCCTTCCGCTTCCTCTCGTTAGCATTTGCCGAAGACAGCCGCCCCATGTAAACACACCCTAATTAGCCGACTCGCTACAGCTCACCCTTGGAGCACGTCTGCTCCAGGCAGCTCCGGAATCTAAGCGGAATGCCCCTAGGGTGAGCCACGCTGTCAATAATCAACGTCCGCCCTCCTGTGTCAGCTAGCTTCCGACGGTAGCTATTTTTAACTTCCGCACAGGTCACGCTGAGGTCCTGTTTTTTTAATTTTAGCTGACGTTATGTCAGCGGAGGCGTGCACGGCGTTTACATCTTTCGAAGGCATTATCTTTTCATGTTGACTTAGCGGTAGGTGGTTGTCTGGGCACTAGACAGGACATTGTTGTGTGTTAGGCCTGGCTGCTAGGCAACCAGTGACCCTTTGAAGGAAGGCCTGGAGGCAGTGTTGGTGTTTGCAGTATGGAGGCACTGGGTAACTGCGGAAATGGCACGACCCTCTTCCTGGTTGCCGGTTGGTCCTCGTCACTCCCAGGAACACTCTGGGTTCTGCCAACTTGGCCAAAGATGCGGTACTCATTTTCATACCCCATCACGTATCCCTTTTACGATTCCCAGTGACTTAAGCAGCAAATCCCCACTCCAAGACACAGGCGAAAAAAAAAGCGCTAAATCCTTGTGGTCTAGGTTGATGTCGGCCTTGGCGATGTTGCACAAGGACTACGTAGGTTTTTATGGTGGTCCCAGAGGAGGATCTGCCCTGTCTGAATGCATGTATGTAATTTTCTGCAATATCCACACTCTGACTCCAGTCTGGCTCCAGCTCCTGCCTCTCCTGACAAGTGCAAATTTGAAATAGCGCAGTTTAGCCTCAGACCACTGAAGGGCTAATTATTAATCTTTTGGCTCCTAGTATTCTGCCATCTGGTTCAGGGACAAACTGAAGCCCTGAGATAGCAGAGGATGGGGGTGGGGTGGTTCACCGAGGCTGTTATCTGTCAATGTGAGCTTTGTTTGATTTTTTGTTTAGTGAGATGGGGGGCATTGTGGGGCAAGTGGGGTGAATTTCAATGCCACCTTCAAGCCAATAGACTAAATTACCAGTTAAAAATATTTCTCTTGTGTACTTTTGACGTGGAGCCTAATGATGCCCTTAGTGTATGCTGTGGAAAGGTGGGCCTTTTTCGTCTTGAGGAGTGTATGTGGGGGGGGCGGGGGGGACTGGAAACACTACAAAGTCGCCACCCCAGCCTCTATTATGACCTGCGGGGGTGGAGAGAAATGGAAGGTGTAGATGGCATTTTCCTGGAGAAGGTGCTCTTGGCAGGAGAGTCGAACCACTGAGTAGCCGGCAGGGAAGACACTCAGGTCAAAAGTGCCATAGCTAAGAAAAGATCCCAAAGCTGTGCAGGGAACATTTTTGAACAAAAGCCGTGTGGCAGGTGGACGTTGATGCCAAAGATACTAGCTGCTCCAATTATGGATAGAAGATTCAGGGGGCCCAGTTGTTTATAGGGGCCCCGAAATCTAACGTTGGGGAACCCACTCAAAAAATCTACCCAGGGGGATCCTGTCAGGTGTCCAAGTTGGGGGGCAGGATTTATAGGTACACCACAGTCCTCACTTAAGTATATGCCAGCTGCTTATTGAGTGGAGTGTTACGGAGATTGGGAACCCATGCCAGGTAGGTCAGGGCGTGAGGCGGGGTAGGCACTTAACAGGCCACACAAAAAAAAACAGTGTTAGAGAGTGTTAGTGTTTTTGGGCTGTGGGTGGAATCCAGAATGCCCACAGAAACATGAGAAGACCATGCAAACTCCACACACTCAGAGTGAGGTTGACATTCAGACCTCTAATCCTCATGGTTACGTTATGGGGCAGATCACCTAGATGGAAATAGAATCTCTCTAACAAAGAGCACTGTGAAGATCAGTCTGGTGCTTTTAAAAAAAAAATCCATCCCAGCATGACTGTTCTCATGGTCACGACACCTCCCTGCACGGCATCACCAAACCCGCGAACACACGCTGCTGTCCTGTGACCCCTTTGCTCTATTGGAGATTGCATAGGGACCGCATTAATCAGTGACATTACAAATTTTTTGTTTGTAAAAATACAGCTTAATTCTTATTAAAAATCTGTCATTTCACTGCAAATGAGCATGGCACTACATGTGTGTGTGAGGGGGGTGGTCATGTGTTACAAAGCCCCTTAAATCTTTAAATCACTCCAAGACTGGTGTCGGAATAGATTGGGGCTTAAGGTGTGGAAACGCAGCGGCGCTCCATGCCCTGAGGGGGCATCCTGTTAGCACTGGTGCTCTCTGAGACCAGATTGGTTCCTGTGCTAATGGGCTGCTCTCTTCCCCCAAAAGACGCACCGCATTATTCTAGGAACTAATTCCAGTTTTGCTTAGTAAGTGCAGAGAACCAGGGTTGGAAATACACTCATGTTTTCCTAACATCCAGATGAAACCAGCCTGTTGGTGTGGTAGCTGGATAATGCCTGACTTTATATCTGTGCTGTTTTAGAAAAATAGTCCTTTAGTTAAAATAAGCCCCAAATAAGCCAGCGGATCATCCTTAATATGGCTGAGCCGACGGAATAATCCATCCATCCATTCCCAGTAACAATCATCCAGTGTTGGGTGGGGGGAGTACCCAAAGTCTGTCCCAGGAAGATCGGAAGATCTGAGCATGGAATATATGCGCACACATATATACAGACACGAATTTAGAGACACCAATGCATATCCCCAGGAGAAAACTGAAAGCTCCACATAGATTAGGTCATAAATTCATGGAAAGATGAAGCACCCCCTGCCTAATGAGAATATCGATATCATCCAAAGCTAACATCCCACCAGAAACAGGTCATGAAACTAAACTTTATTTAATTGCCAAAGGGAGCCTTTTGTTATGCAACCCTTATCTGCCTTTAAAAATTCAAATCTCTAGCAGGCGGAAAAGTGGCTGCTATTTGAAATCACATTCAGGACCTGCATGCTGGAGTCGGTATTTGCCCCGATCCATGAAAAATCCTCAACACCCACCTTCATTTGCTGGGCATTAAGTCCTGTACCTTCCTGGCCATTTTATTACACGTCTAAGCTGATGTATGAACTTAACGGCGGCCTTGCCTCGCTCCGCCAGATCAATGTTTAAAGCATCTCCTGTTAAGACGTTATTACCATTCATCAAGCCAGATGTCTCGTTAGTCAACGGGAGCCGCGGTTAATCTGTTTCGCCGGAGACCGGGGTGGGATTGATGCGCAACACATCATCCCCTACCCCTGGATCCATTTTGGCCGTTACCTCCTATTGTCTCTGAATGAAAGAAATGCCAAGGGGTTTGAGAAAGGGACTTGCTAGCTAGATGGCTAGAGTCCTTTTAGAAGTCCACAGAAATCAGGGAAAGACTGTTTAAAGTCAGATGGGTGGCTGATAGGGGAAAGTATCGCAGCATGTGCTCTTAGTCTCAGCTCTGTTTATCGCGCTTGTCTGCCAGTCATCCAGGGCTCACAACCTCTCCCTCAGCTTGTCAAGGGCTCCAGCTCTTTGGGAAGGAAGCCGCTTTAAATAGCTCAATCAGGAAGCATAGGCGTGTTTATTTAAAGCAAAATGCACCTGAGAGGCAAAAGCCTGGGTTGTAGTTATGCACCCCCCTCAGCAGCTTTGACCTACTTGGTCTCCTCCATATTAGTTACCGGTCATACACCAAGATCTGGAGACAGCTACTAATGGACCAGATCCAGATAATGCCTGCTCTGAAGGGGATGGAGGCACGATTTGGGACAGCACAAAAGGCCATGCTTAAAGTCGAATTTTTCCTCGGAATTAGTGGAATGGGGTATATGTCCTTCCGTGAAATTCGAAATGAAAGTAACCCAGTGAGGCGTGAGTTTAGCCAACGGAGCCATCCTTGCTCCGTTTGCCCAGAAAAGGCTTCATTTGTCTTTTTTTCTTTACAATCCCCTCCCATGCCTTTTATTCATTTATTTATTCATTTACTCTACCCATCAGAAGAGATATATGGAATTAGTGAAACCCAGTGCCATAGAACAGTTTCCTGGCATAAAAACATGGCATTAATCGACCTTTGTGCCGGAATCATATATGTATTGTTGTTGTTACTCCATTGCTTAAGTTGACAGATTTACTCATTCAGACAGCCAAACATTTCACTGTTATAACTCAGGTTAATACTACCAAGGGTATCCCCTGAGTCAAGCCCTGTGCATTATGGGATAGATTCCAGGCTCACCATGACAATATGCTACACAGACAGGAATTGAGGATAGATGGATGGATGGTACATTGAATGACTGGCCTTGGCCACTTGGAAAAAGGTTAAAATGGCAATCTTGTAGTATGATTATTGGAGATCTTGTAGTATGATTATTGGAGATCTTGTAGTATGATTATTGGAGATCTTGTAGTATGATTATCCTGTGACAGGTCATGGCATTCAGCATAACACATGAGAAAGCACGAGGTCCATGTGTTCATGGGTATCATCCTAACAGACAAGTTTCAAGTGGTTCTCCACATCAATCCACCTTCCAAAATAATTATGGGTAGCGTGGGGTGTCTTTTCATTAGTCCTAATTGCGCTCAAATTTATTGATCCCTGCGAAAAAGAAGAAGACAGTTAATGTGCAGTTAATTTTGGTGACACACTATTATTGCTGAACCACTCGTGCCAATAGAGTATAGCTCCTCCCAGATACTACTGTAAATTTTTCCCAAATGGGGGTTTTAATCCATACATCTCATCTAACGAGATTTTCACTGCAGGGCCTTCGTGAGCATGTAAGGGATTCTAGAAAATACAGGAAATGAGACACCCAGGGTGGGATGGCAGTCGATCACATGCTGGGAAATTTACAGACACCTATCACCAGCCATTTTTGTATTGTGGCGGAAGGAGGTAGTTCATATAATAACAGGAAGAGCATGTTAACGGCACACGGGGGGGTCAGATCCCTCAAGCTTGCAGGAGTAACGCTATAGTGTTACCCTATAAACTACTGTGGCTTTTACTGGCAATAAATAAATAAATAAAATAAAAAGACCTTCCTATTGTTCTGTAGCTCAGATGCACAGTATGAGGTCGTCATGACAGCAGCAATTGAAGATTCTGACAGGTGTCAGCCAAGTGCTAGTCACTCCTCATATCATGCTTCCCAAGGGGGTGACAGGCCACCGAAAATGCATAACGTGCCACCTAATGGGTGTCGAACGAGGTTGAAGAAGTCACACCACGAGCCCTGGGGGGCTGCCTTGTGCAATATATCCGCCCATTGCCTGTGGGAATCAGCTGTAGTCACTGGTATGTTTCATGCCTGGAGTGGTGAAGCTGAAAAAGCCGACATGCTTGGGAGGCCACGGCGATGACCTAAGGGCAGCCCCAAGCCAGGCGTCTTCTACCAAGAGTCATTCATCACAAACACATTCCTCCAGATTAGGGTGAAAATGCAAAACCTCATTAGTGTTTCCTTACATAACACCTCTCCCCCACTGCCCCTTGAGATGGCTATTTTTCCCTCCTTTTCCTCCATACGGTGGAGCTTTTGTTAGCACCATCCAGGGTAGTGCTGAAGGGAAATGCTGGGTACGGGTGGGGGGGCTGCTGCTGTTTCAAGCACCAGCGAGATCTGGTGAGAAGATTCCAGATTCCCCAGGGATCTTGCAACCATCAGAAAAGATGATTTGCAATCTGGTGTTTGGTGATTGTTCTATGTTTGTATGGTCTTTCATTAGCATATTACTATTTTTTATTCATCAGGATTTAAGTTGGTGGGACGCTGTTTTTTTCTTCCTGTTTTTCCACTTCCTAATAGATGCTGGTAAATCGCTCGTAGCCTTATATGCCTTAGTGTTGGTTCTTCAGTATATTTGCCCACATAGACATTGATGAGCCCTTTGCTCAGTGAGGCATTGCTTTGTAATATTCTACAGATCCAGCCTCTCTGTGTGGTGTTATTTTAAAATATTGGACAGTAGTTCATTGAAATACAAGTGCTGCGGTACAATAAGTCTTATGTTTTACTAAAGAATTTATCTGGCTGGTACAACCCTGACGTTTCCCAGATTCCCACAGCAACTGTATCAAATTTCTTCGGCCAGATGAATGGAATGAACTGTACAAGTGCTAGAAATTCATTACTATACATATCATGTTCTGTGCGTATATTAGGCTTTAATTTATAAAGCAGTAAGAAGCATCTATGAAATGGTCTGGAGTAATTAATACCAAGATAGGAGTAAGTATGATGCAAATGTGCCTACAGTTGTAATGTATGTTTTTGGTGATCTGAATAGATGAATTTTTTCATTAAAAATTAATGCTGTTCCAATATGAAGTACAGAGGTTTTGTGGGTCTGACAGTTGAGTTGAGAAGTCTCAACTCTATTATATAACAGTGTTCTGAGCGCAATAATGTCTGCTGAGTTGAGAAGTGTTGAGTTGTGGGCACTCGCAAAGAGATAAGTAGTAGTAAATAAACTCAATATGCACTCATCTTGATGACTTCGTCTTTCTGCCTCTTCTGCTGCAGATCCACCCACCGTGGAGCCGATTTTCACCGAGATCCGTCAGGGCATCAGCCGCACCTTTTCCATGAACTGCAGAGTTCTGCGGGCCCACCCCCACAAGGTGCTCAAGTACGAGTGGAGGCTGGGGAACCGCGTTCTGAGCACAGGCCTAGTGGACACCCGCGACGAGACTGAGTACAATGTGCGGAGCCTGAACCGTGAAGGTTATGGGGAGTACACCTGTGACATCAGCAACGAGGCTGGAGGTGGCCGCTGCAGCTTCCTGGTCACAGGTAAGAGCCGCAGTCGGACTAGCGTTCAGCCACAAACTGCAGCAGCTACTCAACAAATCCTCTGCTCTTTAGAGAGCTTAATTATCCAGGAAATTTGACACCTAAACTGCCATGTTATTTTACTCTCCGTACACCATAAGTTGTACACATATGTTCTAGTTGTGGTGAGGCTGGGAAGGTGGAATGCAGATGTCCTGGGGCAGGCTAGGGCAAGACAAAAAAAATAAAATCAAGCGATGACCCCAAGAATATGCCCCCTGAACCAGATGGTGGGTTCCCCACGCAGAGAAGTCCCACCCTAAGGCCAATGCTCTTCTGTTATGTTATACTACAGCTAAAATTGCCCTTTCTTTCGTTCCTTTCCACCGATATTCAAAGCCCATTTCCGCTCTTATACATCTAATACGGTCACCATTACACATCTCATTCGCATGTCACATGCTTCTGCTCATCATCCAATTGGGCGCAAGTCTTACAAACAGTGCTGGGAACCTGGAACTCCCACAATCCCCCTTGTCTTACATTTGGCAAACGTGTGAATAGCTAAACATGAAACTCAGCTTGTTCTATAGGCAACGCTTTTTATTCTGAAATCCGATGTTATCATTGAGTTATTCCACTATTTTTTGTTATTCAGAGTGTAGGCCTATAGTTATATGAAAAGAGTGAGGGGAAAAAGGTAATGCTCAGGCTGGCTGCTTTAATAAAATGCATTTACTGTGGGATCCACATCAATGCCTATAGACTGAGGCGTTCGTAAATACAATAAGCTCCTTATCATTTAACAAAACACACAGCGTAGTTTGTTGCTTATGAATTATATAAGAAGCAAAAATACAGTTTTTTTCAGGTTGATAAATAATATGGTGGGGGGGAGTGACGTGGGATTGAGAGACAGACATTGAAAGATTAAAGAATAATCACTTTTATTTTTGCGTTCTTGGTAGGCACACGTGACAGGAAAGCGTGTTACTCCCATTAGTGCTATTTGAGGAATGAAAAAGGCATCGTTGGATCCCACTTCTGTACCATTCCTCTTTTTTTCTCAAAGTCTAGGGACTCGCAGTGCTTCCTGCTAATTGCCGGTAGTGAGTTTTCCTGACACGCGACCCTGAGCATTTAGCTAAGATTGGCGGCCCGTTTTGCCGCTTTGATTTCGTGCCGCTTCGTAAGTGGCCTGGCTCCTCTCCTGGTACACCCTTTTTTTTTCCCCTTCCAGGATACCAAAATGTTTGGCCGCCATTTAATATTCATGATAAAGAATCCCAGATGGTCCGTGAGGCATTTTCAGGGCACCAGAGGTAGTGGATGAAGGCGGGAGGCTGGTACCTGATTTTGGTGGCTCCTGGAGATTTCTCTCCCTCCAGTCATTTACTTTGCATCAGTAATTTCCCACCATGCACAGCAGGCCTCTGAAAGGATTATATCACTAACAGCCCTCCCCTCCGTACAGGCCAGGTTTAAGCCATCTGGACAGGGCAACTGCCAAAGGTGTAGAGGGCTGGCTGCTACAGGGATGAGGAGCATGACACAGAAGCACATTAGAGTGAGTGATTAATGCAGGAGAAGGTGAGGATTGCTGCTCCCGTACGCCCACGCGCCTTTTGCCCGGCATGAAGATGGCAAGTGTTTTGTCCTTACAATTAAAACAAAATTTTCCACGAGAAGTCAAGAAAAACGGGCAGGTGTTTCTCTAATGCCAAACAAGACTTTCTGGAGTGTCCTGATGGAGTGACACACGGGCTTCTGTCAGGACGCCCTCTCGTGTACGTAGGCACAACACTGATGAGCAAAAGTGACCCCGGATATTAAGTGTGGGGGGGGGGGGGGGGGGGGGGGGCAAACCCGGAGGGGTTTGGGGGGGGGGGGGG
>JABFEA020000029.1:3488083-3513527 GCA_019775915.2 Cyphomyrus plagiostoma
CCCCCCCCCCCCCCCCCCCCCCCCCCCCCCCCCCCCCCCCCCCCCCCCCCCCCCACAGCCGCGTCCTGGTTTGCGGTTGGCTGCAGTTTTTAGTTTTCACATCTGCAGGGCATAGGATGCAGTGAAGTCCCATCCAGTATGGTGGTGAGAATATTTCTGAACTCAGTTGTGCCACCTTATAGCTCACAATTTTTTCAGTATTATTTTCCATTATACTTCTCTGCCTTTGGCGTGTGTGTGTGTGTGTGTGTTTGTGACATATGTATAAAAACCTGTTATTTTCATATTGTGGGGACTATTTTTTCGGTGCTAACAAGCAGAAACTCAATTTTATATGAAAATATGTGAATGCAATCAAAGAACTGCTTGTGGTTTTTATGGTAGGGGTTAAGGTTGTCATTGGTGGGATTAGGCTTATACCCACATAAATAAATGAGCCCCCATAAAGATATGTAACTGGTGGTGGGTACAGTATATGCGTGTTTATGTTTATGACATTGAGGGGACCAAATGATCCCAGTATGCGTTAAAACCAGTTTTTGGCTCGTCTGGACATTTATCAGGTACCCACAAATAAACTGGGTATTTATGATTAAGTTTAAGGCTGGGTAGGGGTTAAAGTTGTCATAGTTAGGGTTAGGGTTATGTGTACTGAATTGAATGGAAAGTGCCCAGAACAGCAGGAATGTGTGCATGTCTCCCTCTGGTTACCGAGTCTGCTTCGACAACCGATGAAAGGAAATGGGTGCGACTGCTGGAACGTGACACCACTGAAGTCATCTTTGAGCTCCAGGGGCTTGCGGATAGAGGATGCTGTCTGCCACATTCGCATCAGTCCAAGGGCAGCTAAATGAGGCGTCGGCGAAGAGCTCAGCAATCGGAGCCCTACCCTCCACTCCTAACGAGTTTAGACGTGGCTTTTCTTCTCTGGCATGCCAAACCATATTTCGCTTTTCCATCAGGTACCAATGCCATTCATTGACTGGATCATCATGTCAGTTACTAGGAGATATGTACAGATCACTAGTGTTTCATGGTCTAATTTGATTGAAATGCTGCGCATTTACAACTCAGCTGTGTCGTTCCAGAGGGAGGGAGGTGCATTTTGTATTCGAAGTAGGGGGAGTTATGGGGTAGCTGTGCTTGGGCACCGTTCCCAGTTGTAAAGGCTATTGACTGGGCCCATTTGGACATCCATACCTGCTCTCACTACCGCCCCATCCATTGTCACGTATTTATGTCAATTTATATTCTTATTCTATTTTCTGTGGTGAAGGGAGGATGTCCAAAGTCAGAATTTCATTGTACAGGGAACCTGCTTGTTTTCTGTGCATTTGATATTCAAACCCTCTATAATTCTATCCCAGCCAGCAAACACAACCCAAAATTCAACAGCTTAAAAATGAGGAATATATAATTGTTCAATATAGCATTTACTGAAATGATGTAGGTGCTATTGGACTGGTGTCCTCAACTACTTAGTATAGGCTCATGGCGACCTTGCACTGGAAAAACAGTTACAGTATGGAAGATGGATGGATGATTGGATAAATAATGAAGATGAAGTACCTTGCACTCTGCTCTAATAACTGTAACATCGTCCCCAAGTGGAAACTCACATATCAAAACAGGAGGTTACAGTAGACATTCTTGCAAAGTAGATGCAATGGGGGAAAACTGACTTAGGAATGGTGCAAGATTTCCACACTGTGGGGTCGTGTGTTTTAATATCATAAAACAATAGTATTCAGACTCTGGAACAATAGAAAAAGATCTTTACCATTCAGTGTCTCGTTGAAGGTTCAGTTTTGCAGTGAGGCTATCAACCGCAAATATAAGAGTTGTTCACAGTCTCCCTGAAAAAAACAATAGTTGTACAAGGAAGAATGGCGAGTATTCACCTTGTGCTCCGTTCTGTATGTTTGCACAGCACAGCAGCCAGAGGAGGATATTTTAAGTGCAGAAAGCAAAAATCTCAACCAAGATTTTATTTCAACCAAACAGTTGACTCTATGACTATGATAACCTTAACCCCTACCCAGCCCTCACCTTATATGTAAGTGATCAAACAAAATAGTTTTTTGATTTCGGTCACACATTTTTATAAAATTGAGTTTCCCTTTCTGGGGAATGAAACAGACATCCACACACACACACACACACACACACACACACACACACACGTTGGTCTTCCTATCTAAATAAGGACCGTCCATTCATTTCTATGGGAAAAACCATAATCCCAATCACAACACCCTTAACCCCTACCCATCCCTAACCTTATCCATAAGTAACCAACCAAAATACAAGACTTTTGGCATTTTTGCTTTTTTGATTGCATTCACAAATTTTTATAAATCTGAGGTAATCCAAATGGGGACCTCAAAAGATGTCCCCAAAAGTAGGGAAATTTCAGGTTTTACAGCACTGTGGGGACAATTTGGTCCTCAAATGTGATGTATGCAAACCCCCCACCCCACACACACAACACAGATAGATAGATAGATAGATAGATAGATAGATAGATAGAGAGAGAGAGAGAGAGAGAGAGAGAGAGAGAGAGATTGATTGCATTCACAGATCTACCCTGGCCAGATCTTCACACTCAACTTTTTTGTTAATTCACTGTAATATCCATCCATCCATCCATCCATAACATCCATTGCTTGGACATGAAGAATTACATAATATTTCAGTTTTTCTTTCAAGTTACTTTAAATATAAACACGTATAACTCCTGGAATGTTAATCATTCGTCTATAATCTTCTGCCGCAGCTGAGCCAGCAGGACTTCTGAACTAACCTTATCAAGGTCAGAGATACAAATACACCACTGAGTACCGGTCAATTGGAGGTATCAAGGTCAGAGATACAAATACATCACTGACTACTGGTCAGTTGGAGGTATTAAGGTCAGAGATACAAATACACCACTGACTACCGCTCAATTGGAGGTATCAAGGTCAGAGATACAAATACACCACTGACTACCGGTCAATTGGAGGTATCAAGATCCGAGATACAAATACATCACTGACTACTGGTCAGTTGGAGGTATTAAGGTCAGAGATACAAGTACATCACTGACTACCGCTCAATTGGAGGTCCACTGATCAATTCCAGTTGGAAGAATTGGTTTTCTTCCATGGTTGCAAATGGGCGGCTGGTTAGTCTTGTACTCCCAATAGGACCCAAACTCCACCCTGGGAGTTTGTTGTTTTGATTTTTTTGCCTCTTGACATTATGAAAAGTGAATCGGTTACTTTTGAAACTTTCATATCTGCATTAATGCCTGCTTCCCCGATACATCTTAAGTCTGATCATGCTGACCTACTCCGGATGTTAAATCCTCCGGATCAACTTTACTTGGATGGGTGTAAACAGAGGCAAACCCTATTGGAGATCATGTCAGGAAAATGCCATGGAAATATATTCCCCTTTTACTGCTCCCTGTACATGTCCAGAAATATTACCCTCATTTTAATGGTTACAGTGATATAATATCTCTCAAAGCAAGTGTGGCATTGTGTCATCCAGAGCATAGAACCACATACATAAATATGTCTGTTTGGTCAGTTCTGCCACACCAGTTACAATATTTTTGATATAGATGAGAAAGAGAAAACATGTATTGTATTTAATAATCTCAGCCCTTAAAATGTTCAAATTACACCATTACTTTTCCCAAATATTAATTACTGGGTTTTAATAACTAGACACTTATCTTTGTAATCCATGTACATTTATTAGCTTTTGATATCCATGGTTATTAGACTTCAAAACAGCGCGGCAATGCAAATGACTGACGAGCTCATTGTGCATCCATGGGTCCGTATTACCTGTATTACAGAAAGCAAACAGTGAGGTAATAAAATCTGGAGATCCAGAGGAGATTAAATTAAACTAAGTCACTGCAAACATCATTTCAATATTATTTAATTAAACATAGGAGGAGCAGCTGCGTTCTGCCAACCTATAGTAAATTATATAAAAATCTATTACCTTTAACATCAAAGGCCTCTGAATTAACCTAAATGGTGTTCGTATAGTTCAGGGTACGAGTGTAATTAAAAGTTACAGAATTAAATGGGTGCTACGCGGACCACTTGTGTCACGAACTCGGGTGGTTCAGGCGTGAGGACGAGGCATGCTGCAGGCAGGAAGGGAATGTGGATGACCCACTAGCGGCTTGCAGGGATACAGGGGTTCATTAACAAACTAAAAACACTAGGAATACTACAAAAACAAAAAGGACCATGAGGGCTCAAAAGGGGAAAAACAAAGACTAACTACAAATGGGGCAGGCAACAAATAACAGAGCATTCAAACAACATCATACATACATTAATGACACCAGAAGGAACAGAACAGCGTCAGGAACTTAAATACAACAGGCTAACGAGGGTAACAAGGGCTAGTAAAACAGGTAACAGGTGACACTAATAATTAACTCAAGGAACTAAACAGGGAAACTAAGAAACAAGGAAAACAGAATGTAACACTGGGAATAAGAAACCGGTAAAACACAACGAAAGAACAAAGCATGAAACCAAATCTGAATACAAATCACAGGACTAATCTGGTAGAAATGAAACACTAGGAACAAAATACAAAGACAGAGGAGGTAGGATTCGAACACAAGAGAGAGAGGTTTACGGGCAGCCGCATGCTCAACATGGTGAGTCATGCAGCTGAGAGGGAACAGGGGTAATGCTAAAGACTTAGACAACAGGGAACACAGGAAAGACCGGGACAAACCAGGTGCTGACCCTGACAGCTTGTGTATATCCTATCAGTGAAGTAACTGAAATAGCTTAGTCTCTGATTTTACAATGCATCTTTGCTTGAATCATCAGGGCATTAGCACAACGTCAATTGAAAGCCATTAATATGCTGCCCATCTATCCGCAAGGAACAAATGAGGGGAGAGGAATGTGGAGTAAAACAAAAAGAGCGTTCTGTTTCGCTCAGTCATCTGCCGAATGTGGCCGGTGATCTCAACCCGCTGCCAAAAGCTGAACCAGCGCAGGCAAGCTGAACACAAAACTCCTTCGGGGCATGATGCCACCAAACGAGGAGCTGAAACATCACACAAGACATCATTAGAAACCGGTCAAAAATTGTTTGGTGTGTTGTGCCGGAGCTCAGAAAATATGCAGAGAAATCTCTCATGGAAAAAAAAAGGGGGGGGGTTTCCTCACTATCTGTACCAGATTATAATGTGTAGATCTGTAAATTGCATCCACTGAATGCACTTTTGTTGTCTGATTTACTTTAAATACCTGCTGTTGTTTTAGTATGTAGGGAGGGGAGTGTGATCTTAATTAAAACGGCAAAAATGTCAAAATTGCATATTTATTTATCTTAAAGTTTTGATTTCATGCTGTTAGGTAAATTCATGTATGTACTTCTGATTTTTTCCAGCGTTAATATGATTCATATTTCCAATTAAGGTTAACTTTTCCCAGCTCTGTGTGGGTTAGTACCTTATGTTAATAGACTAACAAACTGGACAGTCTGGATTTCACCTTGGGAGCCGTGGTTCGAAAAGCAGGAAGCTGGATCGAGATATTCCTGGTTGAGATCCGCAGAGTCAATTCTGCTGAGCCATTAGCAGTGACTGTAAATTTGATCCCACACAATAAGTCATGAAATTTACATTTCTCTGGCTGATGACTTTATGACCTCAACTTGTGGAGCTCAGCAACATCCTCTCGATTCTCCATGGACTGTCCTCCATTCGATGTTTCCATCGGAGATAACCCAACTGCCCATGTTCATTGTGGAGGCTCTTGAAGCTAACATCTAATTCTCCATCTTCCTCTTAACAGTAAATTGTGGTGGCTCCTGTTTTCTCTGCTGTCTTGCTGTCATGTTTGGGGGGGGGGGCACAGATGAGCCTTCTTGGCCACACTGTCCTCTGTACCGTCATCTGGAAAACAAAAGAGGCGGCAGAGAGAAACATACAAATAAATCACCCTTGCATCTGGCTGTGAGCCTGTTCCTTTGAACCATCGGATTCCATCGCAGGCAGTTCCCTAATTAATCACATCTCTGTAGCACGATGCTCCTTGGGCCTTGACAACAAATCCCCCCCACCCCCCCCCCCCCCCCCACCCCGGCCTTTCCTTAAATTGGCGCACCCTCAAACCCCGTCACCATGGGAAACCAGGTACGCTTTAACACCATTGGTCCGGCCTGTGGGGGGGGGGGGGGGGGGACCATACACCAGGCCCCATGCCGTGAGAGGAATACAAAATTCAACAATATACAGAAATGCATGGATTTGGTGGGATCTTGGGTGTTATATGTATCTGTGTTTCTGAATCACCTTCTTTAGTGGCAGGGTTATACCAAAAATACATAGCAGTAAAAAAACAACCCTGGGGAATACTTAAAAATGTGAAGAGAGTACATTCTGTTGGCCCTATTGAACCCGAATTATGTAAACAGATATACAGGCAGAAGTCTGTCTGAGAGAGAGAGAGAACCCATTGTGAGGTACTGTGCTCTGTCTTCCAGGGAAGGCCTATGCCCCAGAATTCTACTATGACACCTACAGCCCCCTGTGGCAGAACAGGCCTCGTGTTTATGCCTTCAAGCTACAGTGGACCCAGATGAACCCCAACGCTGTTGACCGCATCATGGCCTACCGCTTGGGAATCCGCCAGGTAACAAAGAACCAGCCCCACCCACCCTCTGCTTCTCTCCCATCATTACTCTTCCTCCCTGCATTGTTAATTATGGTTCATTGCCTTTAAACCCAAATCTTAAAGGTACGGAATGAACTGAGCCTGCCGATATGTAGAGATGTGACAATCTTGTCTTTTATTTCTGAGAGATTGGAGTTTTGGGGTCAAAATATTTGCTGCCATTGTTTAAACTATTGTTTATTGTTTAAACAACTAGAAGTGTGCTTCTTTTTAAATCCTGCTGCACTAAGATTAATACTGATTTTTTTCAATTAAATTATGTTTAATTATACCACCTTATACTGTGACATAGGGAACATATCTAGAGAAGACAAATCTCCCTACATATCAAGATAAATTAATAGTCTTAAAATAAAAATCTAATAACTGGAACATTCCAAATATAGCGCAGATGTGGCTAGTCAACAGGATGAAAACTAGTGATGGAAACAACGGGAGTTGGTCTCAAAGTCTTGCTTTATGATGTTGAATAGAATTTATGCTCATAAAATCACTCACAACTGGTGGATTCAGACCATTCAAATATTTAATGTGCTCAATTAAATGTACCACTGGGTGACTGGCAGCACATACAGATTTGAGTACAGTAGGTTTAATTAGGCCCACTGGGTGCCCTGTGTAGCAGTCCAATGCTTAAAAGCATGTAAGAGCAGGATGGGCGACTCCTGAAAATACTAAGGAAATGAGACATTTCACTGAATCATCACCACACTCTCCCTGCCTGGGCTCAGCCAGGAGCAGGGGGCCAACATTTTCTAAATGCAATGTCTCTCTGAAGTCTTGACCAGGAAAACGCTTTGCCTGCGTCATTCAATGTTGCATTATGTGACATCATGGCCAAGTGAAGAAATTGGGCTCCGCGTGAAGCCCATGTCTGAGGATGGGCCAGGTCTCTCGGTATCTTTGATCAGTGTTTTCCCTCCTTCCGATATCTTGTAGCATTTCATGAGAGCTTTGATGCACTCATTGAAATGCTTGACAAATAATCTACTTGAAATCTCCTTGATAGCATTTCTAATGGAGACAAAGGCCAAAAATCTTAAATCTGGAGGACATAAAATGATGGCGGACTTGTGACACATTTGATTTCTGGTCTTTCCACTGCTCTGACTCATCTAGGTTTTGTGCTTGTCTGTTTGCTACCTGGAGATCAGCATTGAGATATATGTTTCTCTCAAGAGTGATAATGTTTCAGTGTCTTCCTGGTGGTTCATTCCCTGGGGTGGGGCGTGGACAGGTGATGAAGAGATTCACTCAGTTCCCCTGCACCTTATCACTAGTTTTGATTTTCTTTGACCCCAAAAACACAGGTCGAGGCCCTAATATGTGATCTCACACTACTTTTCTTGACCTGATGCCCTTTTTGATTCCAACTGGTCCTATTTGCCATGACTGACTGGCAGCAAAATTTGTTTTCTGCTGCATAACATGTGTCACCCATATACCTTAATGCCTTCGCTAATTTTGCCATTTGCTATAACGGAATTCTGAATATATTATACTGTGAGTTCATTTGCATTTAAAATGAGAGCATCTAGCTACATGTGAGATAAATGAAGATGAACAGCACATCTGTGAGACCTGAACAGCACTGCTTAGATCCCAGGGCAGCATTCTGCCTTTCAAGATGCTGTCACTGTTCTGTAAATAGTGTACAAACACCATAGTTTCCCAGCATGTTCGTGTTTCACTCACACTGAGACCTGGGAATAAAATGCTGTTTCTGGATGGCTTTCCTTTCTTCATTGCATGCTGTAGCTATCAAGATACCCCACAGTAAAGATTAACCAAGGGGAAATGGACATTTGGCATGTTCACTGAAGTGACATTTATGTTTATATTTACACATTAACCATTTAGTAAAAACCAATAGATACTACTGATCTGCACAATCAAGTAAACACATCAAGTACATATTAAGTAATTTTGTAATGTTATCAGAGACAATTCAGAAAACTTTAACTGAAACTGGAAAAGGTACTAATATCATGGCCTAGTCACTGGTTGATATTGAGTGTATCAAATCATAAAGTGGATTAGTTACATATAGTCACTGGTAGAAAAAGTACTCAATTTTCATAAAATTACAGACACAGATACCACACCAAAGTGTTACTCAAGTAAAAGCCACGCTGTAAAATACAACTCATGTAAAACTAAAGAATACCTGGTTCTAAAATACTTAAGTACCAAGAGTAAAGAAGTATTACACATTCAAATCTGAATTTATCATATTCAAGTTACAGTGCATCACTATAATGAAAACTGGGGTCCAAGTGACTAAGCAGATGTTTTCTTATTATTTAGAAAAAATAGTGAAACTTTTGCTGGCACAAATTAGAGGAATGATGTTTTCCTGTTTTTTTATTCTGTGGAAAAGGAAAGGTCGATCTACAGGTCAGATTTAATAATGAATTATGAAGATGCTGCGAGTTAATACGTGAGAATGAGCCAACAAAATCCCTAGGCCTCCATTATGGGAAATGGCTGATCTTCCAAGGTCATCATCTCCAGTATTCCTGTAGTTGTGTCTTTATCTCTGGTGCTGCTAACTTTGAATATTGATAAAGTTTAAATATCAGCCAGCAATATTGGTATGTTAAGCGATATATTGTGCATCTCTGCTTGTTGTTTGTTCAAACTTATTATAAACTATATGTAATGCAAAACAATAATAAGGCAAGTGGTAGAGGCCTACTGATCAAGAGTCATGAGAGAAAAATCGCCATCTTGATTCATGAATCATGTTTTACCCAAAATTGTACAGCCTTATACTCAGGTGCGTACGGAGCCCCCGAAGTCTCTTAGAGTGATTTTCTAAATCTTTTGCGCACAAGAAAATAACTTGTGCGTGCAAAATAAAAAAAATCAGTCTATGGGACTTCGAGGGCTCTGTAGATGCACTAAATACAGGTAGTAGGTCTATTTTAATTTAATTAAGCGAGTGACGATGGTTTCAAGCAAAGGCTCAGGAATGCAGTGAAGTGAAAGTAAAAGTTACAACAATTTAAACTACTCATGTAAAACCTACTTAACAACATTTACGAAGTATTTGAATTCATTACTCCTCTAATGTTATAGTTAACCACACACCAAATCTGATATTGGGATGTTTATTTGCCCTTATTGTGGTAATGGTTTTGAAGCTATTCCAAACTTTAGCAGTGCCTCTGGCCTTTTCATAATTAAAAAAAAGCACATAACTCAACACGCACTGCTTAAAAACAAGGTTTGTGGCCCAACAAAGTTTTCAGATAAACTTGCTTTGTGAAAGATCTTACTGCACGTACGGTGTGTACCTTGCACACTTGCGCATGTGCAGCATGACACCTTGCGGCGCATTTTATGATGGTGGCCGATTTGTACCACGGCTGAATTTCAGTATACGTACTTATGTTCGCATGTACCTATTTTACGTCATCTTCCATTGCCGAAGACCCAGTTAGAATGCTAATACAAGGACTGAGGATGGTAAAAACATTGGCTGGAACCAAACTCAATTTTTATAACATTTCTATGGGAAAATAACTGTCGCGTCACCAGTTCTCCATTAAGGAGCGATAATTTGGATCATAAAGTATTAGCTCATAAAGTCCAGAACTACATGTTTTTTGTTTTTTTTTTTCAAAAATATACTTTAATTAATTTTGCCAATGTTTGGTAAAGCATTCAGGTTCCCTGTCGATTTCCCTGTCCCCTTAGCTTTATTTTTCCTGTCTAGGATTCCTTTAAAAATATATCGTACCTTGCCACAGGTACTGCAAGTCTGCAATAGCTTGAAAACCTTTATTGCCAATATAAGAGCAAATAAACAATGAAATTACAGAGTTCTGTGTAGTTAACTATACTTGTCCTTTCAGCTGCACCTAACTGCCATTAGATTACAATGTCGTCTTCGTAATAGATGTACTAAGTTTCCAATCAGGGTTGATGTGCGGATCTATACTGAAATATTTCTTTCAATCTGAGTGTTTAATTTTGATTTCAATTTGCATAAGTACCTTTGTACTCTTCGTTGCCTTTTACAATAAGCGATTTCACGGCATTGCTGAAATATACTGCCTGTTTTTATCTGCGATTTTGTTAGGCTAAAGCTTTCCTTTAAACGAAACGGGACCACAGCCGCTTATCCACCATAGCCGCCGACCTTCTGTATTGGGTTAAACCCCAGCAGAGATTTACCTGGTTTAACATAGCTTGATGGTTACCCATCGGGTTTTAAACATTATTAATGTATATTAAAGCAATATCGATGAATAAAAATGTGTTAATTTTAAGTGACGTTAATCTGTGCGGGTTGTTCAGAATGTACATTTTACTGTTAAGATAGTTTGAGGAAATTAATGTTGTTTGTTATTAATGGACAAATTAAGGAACACAAGTTATTTTCCTGGTGAGATTTTTAGAGGGATCAGAAAACTATTTCAATATAGATTACTCAGCGGAGCTTGTCCGTTTAGCCGAGAAGTGTCTTTTGCCTCAACTTCGCCCAAGCGTGCATAATGCTGATCCAGAAAAGGCCGCATCTGTAAAATGTGATATTTTACAAATTTGTCAAGGAGTAGTGATAGCATTTACTGATAACCGTGCAGGAATGACTGACATGAGCTCATAATTTCAAACTCCAGCCTTATACATATGAACACAGATCGAGACACACCTAGTCAATTTGAAAATATATGCATATATTTATTTACATGTTTAATACATTCAACTTATGAATAAACTTGGTTGTAGATACTTTCTTAAAGGTATTTTTAAAATAAGTGGAAAACTGCAGTCCACCCGTGGCTTATTCATTTCCGACTGCACCGGTAATCGCAAATTAAATTAATTAAATATATAAACTATTTACACAGCGGGGACTAATTTCTGGCCCTCTGCCTTGGAGACTCTTTGGCTGGGGGCTCGTCCCAGACGTCCACCTTGATTAGTGGGGTGTAGCTCTTCAGCCCCGGGGTGGCAAAGGTCTCCTGTATTTCAATCACGTTTTTGGGTCCCACCAATTACATCATTTTTGGGCAGGAGACAGCCACCCACAGACGCTGCTTAATCTTATGCCCCAAACCGAGGGAGTGAGGCCGAGCCCGGCCAGAAGGATAGAGCAGCTTGGGCTCCACAAGACGGCGGTAAATCTCCTGATACTCTTCCACGCTGTGCCCATGGATCCTCACTGCTTGGTCGATGGGGGATTTAGGGGGCAGTGGATGAACTTTGGGGAGAACTGCTGTGTTGCGGATTGTGATCCCTTCTGGGATCTCTGCCGCTTCTATGCAGCTGCCTGTTCAGCCGTAGTCTGAGACACACGTTTTGGAAACGTAAATTGGAATTAAGGCTGATGACTGTTAATCTTATTTATACTAATACCTGTTCTGATATATTTGATGGATATTTTATCCCAGGAAGTTACAAAGCTAATAGCAATATTAATTGTAAATGATAAACTGACCTCTTCCATTATTTTAATTTAAATTTAAAAAAAATAGACAAAGAGCAGTCATTCAGCAGGAGTTGAAGAAAGATATTGATTGCAGTGTGATTAGGATCTGTCTGAATGCTGTTATGTTTCAAATTCTGTAAAATGCTGATGATTTTCCACAATGTTTATGATGATTTGAGATGCTGAGCACAATGGTTACCCAACAAAGTCAACAACAAATTTGTATATAAACAGCACATAAACTCCCTTGATGTGTTGGTAAAGGGTATAGTAAATGGCTAGGGAAGAAGTCTCATTGATATTTCTACCTGTTTGGTTAGTTATATTTAATAAAGCAAATCTTTGTACTGTCCGTTATTGCAGCATGAATTATAGCTGATTTTCCAGAATGGACTGAATCACCAAGGAAGTTATATAGTAAAAAATGAGTAGTAGCTCTTCTGGAAAAACCCATTTTGTATCAGCCTATTCTGGTCGGGTGAGCCTGCAGCCTATCCTGCGCAGCACAGGGCACACGGCTCTGTCCCAGCCCTAACACTGTATGATCTCCCCCAGGCCATTCCAGGGGGATTCATGCAGCCAGACGTACACTATAGGCATATGAATGATGCCACTTAGCTAAACTGCATGTCTTTGGACTGCAGGAGAAAATCAGAGTAACTGGAGAAAAACCAGATGATATGGGGAGAACATGCAAACTCCACACACACAAGACAGAGATGGCATTCAAACCCACTTTGATACTAAGAGAGAGGTAAGGAGCATGTGCTGATTACAGCACATTGCCACAACATGACAAACCACCCTAGGGATGATAACCCAAGTACAGACATGCAGCACCACACTAGTCCAAATCGAACAGTGTGAGTTTTTATCCACCATAGTCGGCGGCTATGGTGGATAAGTGGCTCAAGTGCCAATCCTGCCACCAACCCCAAAGTTTAGATGTAAATGAACACCAGCAATTACAGGTGAAGAGCCTTATGGAGGAGGACCACTCCTAGAATACACTGGTTTCAAACCAGCATCCTTCCGATTACCGGCATAGATTCCTAGCTTCAGATCCACCACTCCACTGTTGGCCAATCAGTGGCAAGGCCATGAGATTCAAATAAGTGCCTACCTGTTTCTACTTTAGGTTGAGGTTTTAGTGCTTTTTTGATTTGCTTTCTGCTACATGTTTTGTTTTTCCATCTATCCATTTCCTGAAATCACTTGTCTTACTCAGGGTCACAGGGGGTCCAGAGCGTATGGGCACAAGGCAGGGAACAACGCAGGATGGGGCACCAACCCATTGCAGGGCACACTCACACACCTTTTACTCACCTCTAGAGGTAATTTGGTAATTCCATTTAACCTCAGCGTGTTTTTTGGACTGTGGGGAGATATCAGAGTGCCCAGAGGAAGCCCCATGATAACACGCGAACTCCACACACGGAACTCTACTGAAGGCTAACCACTGTTCCACCCCTTATGTTTTGTTTATCAAACCCTTATGTTTGATTTCACAAGATGAACAAAGCGTGAGTTTAAAGAAATTTAAGTATCGAGCCATGTTAACTAATAGCTACAGAATTTGCATAATAACTACAGAATTAGCATGATCTGGCAAAATTATTTATTGATAATTTTCTGTTAGATGCAGGTCAATTCATACAGTTTGTTGTAAGTAAACTGTAAAAAAGAATGCTGAATAGAAAGCAAATCAAACCTTCATCAAGTGGTTGAGGATGGAAAGACGAATACTGGCCCCTGGAAGAAATAGGTGAATCGGAGACTGTACAATGCTTTATATTATAGAACACTCTGATTTATGGATTGAACAGCATCTCAAACACTACTACACCCCCTTCTCCCTGGCTTTCATTACTTTAATGTCATCAGCCTACTCCCTCCATACCCTCTCTTTGAGATTAAGCCCTACTTGAGTATCTTTTACCACACTTCCACCTCCTTATTCTCTCACCTTGATAAGTCCGGACAAAAACCCTCCCTGTCACCCTCTGCCTCTTTTAGTAAGAGTGCGCTGATAGCTTTTGGAGTACCAGATCGCACGGCAGTGCACCACGAATTTGTCGAATTATCTAAGGCTGTGCTCTCAACCAGCATCTCAACCTTGATGTCTCTCCTCCAGATTCCTCAGGGAAAATAAAAGTTTTGTTGATTACCAAACAGTTCTTTAAAAGCCTTCCTGAATATATGGTTTGGCATGGTAGCAGATACAGTCTGATGACTTCTCCTGAGGGTCTTCCTGTATTGGAAGTGAGAGTGAACCATGTAAAAACCAACATGCAAGAATTATGCAAAATTCAGACTCAGTGTCTGAGGCTGTTCTTATATTCTTCAATTGCTTTCTGCCAAATGAATGTATGCTATACTTTTTTCCAGACTATAATATTCAGTAAATGTTATAAAAGCTAGAAAATTTGTGTCGTTATGTTTACCATGTAGCATTCACATATAAAAATGATAAGAAGAAATGGCAACAAATGATTCCAGGGTATCCAGGGTTTTTTTACTGTATTTTCAGATATCGTATTGTATATATTGTCATATATAAGTATGACATACGTAACTATGTCATGTAGCGTGTGTCATGCTGTTGTGGGTGGAGTGGTGGCTCTGAGGTTAGGGATCTGTGTAGGCAGTCGGAAGGTTGCTAATTCAAATCAACTGAATGTGAGGAGTGATTCTACTGTACTCTGTTGAGCCCTTGAGCAAGGCTCTTAACCTGTGGTTGCTTTGTCCTGAGTATGATATTAACCTGCATCTAGCCCTGCAGGTAGGTTCTCCAGCTTTCAGGGAATATTTGGGGGTTGGTGGCAGGATTGGTACTCCATCCAAGAAGGCAAGAATACCTTTTAAAACTATATATGTAACAGTATACTTCATCATTTATGTCTCGTTTCGCCTTGCAAAAATGATAGGACGGCTATTTCATTAATAGGGTTTTTTCTCACACTGATATAATACAATTAGTATGCTTGTATTCTGTTATAATGCCCAACTCCCAGAAGGCCCCAAAGTTTTATTATAACATAGTAATCTATCAAAATACTGATATTAATGATAATTTTGAGTGCCATAACTAAATAGATACATGTTGACACACACACAAAATACTTCCTTTATATTAAAATCTGTGTTTGAATGAAAATGACCATTGATACTAAAATTATAAACCAGGTCCCAAAATTACTTTTAAATGTTAATTTAATTGAAATATCCATGCATCATAGGTGGTAGTTTAACTAAATGCCAGCATTTTATTAGAAATACTGCATTGAAGTTTATTTAGTGCCTTGTTTAAAGTAAAATATCGACAAATCATTGAATGTTGCATGGATTGTGGCTTTTATAAATTAACTTGCATCTTTAAGCTCACTCTGCTAATCACATAATCAGAATTTTTCATTCATTTGTACTTTTGAACAACAACCAAGAACTGATTGCTCTGATTGGATGGCAATAATCCAATCCACTGAGAATGTCAACTGTCACCGTGACAGCACCATTGACACCAATCAAGGCAGTCATTGACATGCAGCGTTCACTGCCCCCTCTGCTCGAGTCCACAGAATTAATTTTTTTGACAGCTACTCAGAAAACTTTGAATTTTTTTTTTATTGAACTGTAGTTGATTCAAAAGTTTCTTTTTGGAATGGCCTCCTAGCCCTAATATTTAGACTTGTGGGTTGCAATGACAGTCGATGGCTAGATGACTCAGTGGTTAATGCCACAACTCTGTGCCTATGAGAGGAGGGGACGCACGACTCTGATGAGTGAAAAGAGCAGCCATATGCCACTGTGGTGAGAGCCACACTCATGGCCCGCAAGAGGAGTGCATCATCAATTGCTGGGGTGTTATTTGGGACTGTGCCTATGGCATGGGCTATTCCGGAATGCATTCATCAATTCCAATCCAAATCAGGAAATGGAACTGGAGTTAGAATTTAAATCTCCCTGAAATTCGAATTCGTTTCCAATTCTGTTCCCCATAGTTTTTTTTTCCACTCCTAACTCCAGTTGCATTTCCTGATTTGGATTGCAGTTGGTGAATGCACTCCAGAATGGCCAAAACCCTGGCCTATGGATGCGGCTCAGAAGATTATGGTACGGTCGGCTCTGAAGGGGATCATGTGCCTGTACCCCGGTTTTTGAAATGGAGGTTCTGCCTAGCGATTCTTCAGTGTTCCTTGGAGCTTTTGTTGGGAGAAGAGGACTCAAAACTTGCATCTGTAAAAGCCAAAACTCAACTGCTAGGCCCTTAAGCAAGGCCCTTAACCTGCAATTGCTGTGGGCACTGTCTGACCGTGCTTTCTCAAAGAAATAAAAAAATGGCACTTTGGATAAATGTGTCTGCTAAACAAGTAAAATTTAAATATAATTATTGCCTTCTTCAGGCTTCTGGGCAGAGCAGGGAGGAGAGCAGGCCTGGTTAAATGGAAATAGAAATCTAATTACAAGCATCCAGGGTTACTTTACAAAATACCACACTGTTGAAATAATTTCACATGCTGTGGGGGGAACAACAAAAAACAGGACAGTGTCTGAAGGGATTGGTATTCTGTCTGCGTGTAAGTCGTCTGAGGGCTGTGTGTCGTTCAGCACTTTCCCACATGCTTGCTGTCACCTTCACACCTTCCTCACTCAGCTGGTGCAGCGCAGTCCTCACCCATTCATAACGGCATCACACAGCTTGATTTATCCCCTGTCACATTTGTCATTGGCACTGGCCACCCACCGGCGCTGAAAGTCAACACTAAGTACTCAAGTACTCCCTCTCTCCCATTATCCCCGTCTCCCCCCTGCCCCCACCCTATCTGTCAAAAATATATTCTTATTTTGTGTGCCACCACAGGTGATGACTTGCTGTCTTAAATTTATAGAGTATTTTTGTTTACAGTAAGTGAAAAAGGATTATTAGTGATCTACCATGGCTGCTCCATGTTCAATGCCTACAGGGGATCTAATGCTGCAGTCGTAAAAATACAGGAAAATGAGTCCTCTTTCCCTTTTCCTGTAATGCGGCATCGATCATTATTCTTCTGCCTATTTAATCTGTTTTATAAGATAGTTATCACTTTAGTTAGCCTAACTGGCCAGTAAATGAATTTGAGCTTTAATATTCAGTCAAAATTTTGATATTTTGTTACATTAAAATTATCATCAGAGTCCATTTGTGCATTGTTTTAAAAAAACTCTATGTAATAACTTTACATTGAAATGCAATTGACAACATTTCTAGGGTTATTTTTTCTGTTGTTTGTTCTCTGATTATTTTAAGTCTGGCAAGACAGATCTGTAGAAATGATCTCAACACACATCTGAGAAAGAAAAAGTCTGGAATTATCTGGATTTTTGAATGAATGGCTCCTAAAATGTCATTCGATCTTCACCTAAGTCATAATGAATGAGTTAAACATACAACATTTTCCACTGCAATATCTGAACAAATGCAAAAAATAATACAAAGCCCTATAAACTGTTGGCGATGTCTCAACAAAATGCTTTCTGTAGCAGCTGATCAGACTTTCACAGCAGTTAGGAGATATTTTTGGCCCATTCCTCTGTACAAAACCATGTATATTTAATGTATTTTTCTGTCATATTTTACTTGAATGCCTTGCGTCAGATCACAGTCAATGAGATTGAGGTCCGAGCTCTGAATGACCATTGCAATATATGGGATTTTTTTTTTTTGTTTGAACCAGTTGACTTGCTGCTGTATTGTAGATCATTGTCATGTTGTATGACACATCTGCTTTGAAATGTTACACTAAGTCACACATCTACGTATGGAACTAAACAACAACTCAAAGTACTGTATTAATGCCACATGAAGTAGAGCAATGGATATACAGCAAAGGGTACATGAACAGGCAGGAATCATGATTGTCCAATAAGAGTTTAAGCAAGGAGCATCCCTATTGGACAATCATTACGTCTAGCTTAAGTTAACTCAAATAACTGAGAACTCCTGCTTTGTGGAACACCCCCAGGTGAGCTAAGTAGAAATAGGGCTAAATCCTAGACATAGGCATAAACAGGAATGAGCAGCAAGCTCTAGTCATTGACTGTTTATATAGCCACTAGATGCTGTTAGCTTTTGTTGCTGCTGCTTCATGGTGTCGTAGTTTTAGTGCTGCCTCCTGCAGTGTCTAGCCCTGGAAGTGGGTTCCACCTGCTTCATCGATCACAACCCCCTGACATTCTGTTTTTGGATTTCATTGGTTCCTCAATGACTGAAAGCCACCCAGACCCTGAGACAGCAAAATAGCCCCAAACCATTACACTTTCTCTCTACCAGGCCGTACACTTTTATGAGAGGCTTTGGTGTTGGTAAACAGGATTTTGTTTCCTCAAAAAATTAAATAGGTAGTATATAGCAGAAAGGATGTTTACTGGAGAGCAGTGGTCCCCTCTATATTAGCATACCATGAACACCAATCTTGGTAAAGTCATGGAGACAGATGTTATCAAGTGTCAACCTTTTCCAGTCAGCCTTTGGTTTCTGACACTTATTTGTGCCCTTGACATGATCTGCAGAGGACGCCCACTCCTAGGGAAAGTAGAGTCAGTGCTAAATACCTGTGTGAAGTCACTGTGAAGTCCACCACCAGGCAAGTAGTTTAAAGTAGACCAACCCCCAACCCTGATTTGAACACCAAAGAGTCCAATTGCCCAGTCTTAATAGGTGATTATTCTAGAGATTCACATATTCTCATGAATGGCTTATATTTTAAGCAATTTATTAAGTAAAGGTAACATATAGATTGTTGATGTTTAGTGTGCCAGATTATCTTTATTATTATCACTTAGATAAATAATAGCTCAATCGCCATTACTGCATGTTCTTTTATTTGAAGAAATTGTTCAAGGTAAGAAATTACTTGTATGTTGCTTTGGGCTAAGTAAGATCCTGCTGCATTGTTCATATGTTATAATTTTAGGTTCCAGACTTCGAAAAAAAAAAAAATCTAAATTTCCTTTAGACTAATCTGAAATGTAATTATTATAATTTTACAAGCAGCCATTCCTGTTGCGTGAGGATTATTTCTCATGCTGCCAAATGGTGCAGTCATGCTTCTTGCTTTCTTGGTTTATTTGGCTATGTTATTTTACTTCCCTCTATTTCACACTTTAAAGGGGAAACCAGTTGGATATTCAGGGTTTGCAGCAATCACTGGCCCAGTAGTGCTGCCCTGGGGGAAAGATGGTTTGAATCCAGTGGCTGTGGTGAATTTTTGACAAATCCAGGATTTAAAATTATCCACACACCACTCACCAAATTTACTTCATCAATGGTTTGAATGAACAAGAACTTATTTGAAAGACTTAGTTGTGTCTGTGGTTTCTTAAAGGGCCAGCAGCACATTAGAAGTTACCGGACATAATATGGAAATCAATAGAAATTTAATAATACTAAGTTAATGGTAAATTGAAAAAAGAAAGCTACATTGACAGGCTGGTTGGCTGTAGTGACGTGTAGTGTAGTGATAAAGGCCAACATGGAAGATTTCTATTGAAGTGTCTATTGAGCAATTCAAATTTTTCTAAATTCTCAGCATTTCTAAAGCTGTATAAAGAAATCTCTGAGATGGACTGACATCCTGCCTTGGGTGTCCCTTGGGTCCTTCCCTCTGCTTCCTGAGGATACGTGTAAGCTCACTGCAAACGCATATGATGGATAATGGAAAACTACGGTGCTTCATGTACTGATTAGCTGAGGCTGAGGCTAAAAGCGGATACAACCCAGCGACAAGTCTCAGCGACATCAGCGGCAGCATGGCTGAAGCAGTGGAGGGGCAGTGCTGTTGGTCTCTTCAATGAGGTGCCCAACCTGAAAGGCTTGCTGTAGAAATGCTGCATATACAGTCTGCACCTGTATAAATGTGTAAGCAGCTATGGAAAGAGTTAGATATCCATCCAAATACAATCTCAGTTTCTATTAGTGGGTCTGTTAGAGAAGAAGATGAGTAGGTAATTCCGTATGTATCTGCTAGGGCTGGGACGTTAATCTAATTTTAATTTAATTTACAATTTTGTCTACCGACAATTTTCAAAACAAAATTATTAAGATAAAATTATTATTGTGCCGCATTTCATTCCACAGAAATGCTCCCATTTTGTCTTGCATTATAAATCCAGCAAACCCCTTTCCAGCCCCTTTTTATGTGTTTCTCAGTTCAATATTTAGAGTTCAAGGAAATCCGCTGTTAATAAGTTTTTTTTCAAACGTCAATAAATGCATCATTTTTCTGAAGTCAATGAGTGAAATTATCATGATCTCAGTATTGACCAAAATTGTGTTTTTTACCTTAATCAACCATTCCTAGTTTGCATCTGCCCCCCGACAGGAATTACAGGTTATGTTAATTTTGCCACCTGCCATAAATTAGACTCAAATCTGGTGGTTGAAATAAATAAAAGCACCTGTTCATGAACAACATAGTAATCCATCACCTAAATGAGGTATTTAGACAAGTTCATGATGGAAAATTAAAATGGAATAGTGATACTGAGTATAATGTTCTTTAGTAGTAGTTCCTGACTATTGAATACAGTTGAATCATGCAGCCTTAGTGATGTTAATAAGCTTCTGCAGTATCTCCATGACAGTTTATTTATTGTATGTTTTCCTGGACATTGAATGAAGCCAAAGCTTTGCCTTGTACCCCGTCAGTTTTCCTTGTCGCGTTTTCCTTTCTAAATTCACGGCAGGTATAAGTCATGGCATTATCTGGCGTTTTAACAAGTGGGGTGGCAAAGCGGCACGGAATGGTGGCAGACACATCCAGAAGGTTTGGGTTCTCAGCTTGTAGAATCGAGCTAGTCTGGCCAAGCTTATGGGGACAATGAAGGAGACGTAGAGGGGGCACAGAAAGTTAATCTGCAGCCTTGCGTTGCACATGTAAGGTGAGGGCCGGGGGAAGAATAGCAGGCGGTGGTGATTATGAGTCTGAGAGCCACTTAACTGCCACAGTCTCATTAGGGCAGAACCCTGGCAGACCCCCCCCGTGACTGACAGCTTGGGAGCGTGATCCGGGGTGCCCGAAAGCAGGCCTCTGATGTCCCAGCGGCGTTAAAACGCGCCCCTTTGTCGCTCTGTGGCGAAGAGCTGCCTCCCTCCTCACACCATATCCCTGACATTTCCAGGGCACGGCCGGCCCCCCCAGCAGGCTTGCTGATTTAACCGACAGACCTGCTCATGCAGACTTTCAGGCTTGCAAATTCTGTAATTTTTTTCCACATTATCAGAGAAATAATCTATGTTTTTCATTGCATATTTGTCGTACATGCTTACCATGGCTTTACATTTGACTTTTAAATATTCTTTTTAACAAAATTTGCATAGAATCCTCATTGCCAGGACACCAGAATTGGGGTCATTCTGGAGTCCATTCATCACCTCTAGTCCAAATCAGGAAATGGAGTTGAAATTTAAATCTCCCTGAAATTCAAATTGAATTCCAATTCTGTTCCTCATAGTTTTTTCCAAAGCTAACTCCAATTCCATTTCCTGATTTGGATTGGATCTGTTGAATGCATTCCTGAATGGCCCCAATCCTGCAGGACACTGCATAAGACAATGGACATGTATGTGTGTAGGGATGGATGGATTTTTTATATATTTGTGTCAGATGGGGCAGCCTGGGCCTGGCCATCTCAAGGGACAAAGGACTTGGTTCCCCAGAGAATCGCAACCATAATACTTAGTCTGTTATAAGACACAATAAATCGGGGCAAATTACTGCTGGGTTCAGTGGGATTTTCAGTAGGGGGGATAGATCATAGGCCGGTGATTCGAGCTTAAATCACTGCTGAGCTCAGGGTCCCTGCCTAGCTCACATGGAAGCTCCCTGTCTTGTGCACCAGCGTATGCCACAGAATGGCCTGCTTCATTGATCTAAGCAATGCAATTAAGTTTTTATTCACAACATGGGCAGTATTTATACGTTGTGATTATGAAGCTTTAAAATTTTATAGATAATAGCTATTTAATATTGCATTTTGAAAATATTGCAATAAAATAACATTTTAAGAATGATGTAATGGCGATAAATGTTTAATATTATTGTCTTCGCTGCTCTGTCAGGCATACAGCAGCAGCAGCCATCTTCAGAAGCTGACTATTTCGGCAATGAGACTCAACTGAAACTTTGTATCATTTGTAATCGTGGTGTTGGACTATTAGGGAGAGTTTAATAAAGATGCAAGCCTAGGATCCGTGAGTCGCCCCAGAATCCAAACGGAACAGCTAAATAATGAAAAGATGCCTTTGGAAATGATAAAGCAAATCTAATCAAAAATGAGAACAATGCAAATCAGAATATTGTTGTTTCTTCATTCTCTTGCCTCATCTTCTCAATCCAATTAAAAGTGTGAATCAGTTTACAGTTTGGGTGGGGGAATAAGCTGAGTGTCTTTTTATTGTTCACTTCTTTCTTTGCTTTTTAGACTAGTTCAGTCTCTTCATATTTCTTTGCCTCTGTGTATTCTACTAGCAGAATGGCAGCAAAACAAGTTACATCCATCCACTTTCTATACCTGCTTGAAGTATGCACGGTCACAGGGGTTGGTGAGCAGGTTATGCCATAAAAACACACACCTTGTTGGAATTCAGGGTCAAACCACGTTCCTTGTTTGTTATATACTCAAGTTATTGTGCTAATGAGTTGTTTTGCGTGTGTTTACAAGCATTCGACAAATCGAAAGGGAATCACATATGGTAACCATGGCGTTCCAAAATAGTCATCAGGATGGGAATTTAATTTACTAATTAAAGTGATCAGTGATAATATTTCAGCACAGTGGGTGCCAGTTTTGAAATGAGTCTGGTATGCCAGCGTTGCAGTTCCTTTTTTTGTCCTTACAAACATATGCTGTGTTAATATGGGTGTAGTTGTGTGTGTAATATCACTTAGTAACCTGACAATTGTGTGCATAATCACCCTCATGGCCATCATAACTCAGGGACCCCCAGACAGTCCATCATGTATACCAGTCTGTTCAAATAGTAAACCACTTTCTTCTCAAAGGAGCAGCCTTACTTTTTAGCTAAAGTTAAGGTGTTGTAGAGTTTTTTTTTTTTTTTTGGTCCAATCCTGAAGCTGTGGTGATTAGATATGTATCCTTAACCTGCTCAACAATTACATCTCCCTTATCTTTTAAAAGGAAATGGGTTCTGTAGTTTCTTTTAAACCACTGTAGTCCAGCCCTACCACTTGCTCCCTCTAAACAGCATTAACATACAAAGGACATTCAACATGTTGTTTATTTGCTGGGAATTCAAAATGGCTGCCTTCATCGATTATTCTACCCCATGAGTGGCTACTAAAGCTCAGTTGCTCCCTGAAATCACAAAAGTTGGTTGCAAGGTGAGAGTTGTGAGAAGAAAAGAGTGAATTCACCAGGGAACAGGGGAGTTTTAGAGGAGGAAAAGCAGTGTTTTCTTCTGAATGTGACCTCCTGCCCTGGCCAGACCAGCTGGCAAAGTACTGGGATGATGTATCTCATTCATGGATATCTAATGATGTGTACTATGATGTCTAATGATGTGTAATGGTGTGCACTAACAAGCGCCAATCCATGGTTGATGCCATCTCACGTCAGCCAGAAGGTGTGAAGGCGGACGGCAGCAAGCAGTGCAGCTGCAGGCTGGACATGAGGGGATCTGGCCAGACCGCAGCTTGACTTTCCATTCCTGTGCTTTTCACTTCTCTCAGGACGTCCATGTGAGGTGCTAATTGGCCAATAACGCTACAGAAAGGGATTGTAACTTTGCAGGAATAAGTTATCAGCCTACTTGGGTAAACATAATGGCCTCTTTTATGTCTTTCACAAATCATCAGGAGTGGTTGCGATTCTTCAACTTGCACTTAGCAGCTGAATAGTTATCTACACTATAAATTGTGACCGATTTTGTGACGGGGGTTTGGCGAGGAAATCGACAAACCACAAGTGGGCTTGGGGGATGGGGGGGGGCGGTGGAGAACTGGTGATAATGTGCCAATAATGTGCAGCCCTCCAAAAAAAATTGTCCATTCATCTTCCAATTAGTTATCCAGTGCAAATTCACGGAGGTGTTGGAGCCCATCCCAGGGAGCACGGGGCTCAAGGCGTGGAGCATAGTAGATAGGATGCCAGTTTATCATAGGGCGCACACGCACACTATGGACAGGTGCGAGATGCTATTTGTCTATGTCTCTGGACTACATGTAGAAATGAGGGCATTTGGAGGAAATGCAGGGAAAACATGCAGACTCCACACATACAGTGGGTAGTATTCAAACCCAGCACACATCGCAGGCTCCTAAGCTACTGTGTACATTTTATCATCATATTTCCCTTTAAGAGAGAGCCGGCCCTTTGTGTATCTAATAGTTTCACCTATTGACAAAACAAGGAGATGTTTGTGCAGCAATTTGCAATGGGAATCCAGAGGGAGCAATATTTATGTTTGATTCAAATTGTCAGTTTTTTGCTGATGTGGCTGGCGATCATTCATTAGATGCATTTCTGATTTTTCTTCTGTCTGTGTTTTATAAACATTTCTGTATTGGAACCGAAACATTGAATGATTGTCCATGAGTGTCCATCGTCATTGTAAGATTTTTTTTCACATTTTATTTCAATTCTGGGTACTAACAAAATATTCTTAAATTCTGGGAAACGGACTTTCCTCTGCACCTAGGAAATGAAACAAAACAATATTTCATTCCATATTATGATATAAGCAATATCTGCCGTACTTCAAAGTACAGAAAAAATATTACATATATCATTTGGTTTATGTTGAGTGTCCCATGCAGCTGGACAGGATATCATAAGATAGATATTGTCAGAACATCTCCCAGAGACTTATGAAGTGGCTTCAGGTTATTGTAGAAGGTAGTCTGCGTGCCAAGGAGTGAGATGCAACTTGACCGAGAGATTCGGGGAGAATGGACCTTTCTGTAGAAGCTTCCAGGCAGCTATAGTTGTTACTGTGGATATCGGAGTATAATAATGGGTTTACTTGTGTTGAAATCCGAAATATGTGCTAGCTACAGTCTACAATCAAACAATACTTCCACAAGGCATACATTATCTGGAAAATCTTCAGTTTCTTGATTGTGTATCAGATTTCAGATAGATTTATGTCAGTTATTTCTACCATTTTTAATTAATGCGGCACATCAATAACCCCCAATGTGCAAAATGTCCGTCTCCCACATGAAACCCAGTAGAGGAGGGAGGAGGGATATACAGCCTGCGGTGGTTTAACACGCTGTGAGAGTAAGGGAGT
>JABFEA020000029.1:3518474-3554179 GCA_019775915.2 Cyphomyrus plagiostoma
CTCCCGCCTCGGACGACAGCCCCGCCAACCCCCCCCCCCCCCCGCCCCCACCCGCCCCCCTCCCCACCCCCCCCCCACCCCCCCCAAACGGGCGGCCGCCCCCCCCCCAGGGGGGGGGGTGTTGCCCCCCCCCCCCCCTAATTTAATGGTAGAGGAAACACAGAGTAATTTTTTGTTCAATTGTGCATGATCCCTTTGGTGTTCCTCTTCCTACATGCGTTCTGTCTGTTTTGTCGTAATGTAAAACAAATTGCTTTTGTATATTTTTATATGTTTTTTCCAAGGTTAGTCTACAGTTTGCATGCATCCTTGAGTGCCCACATCTGGAAAAGTTCCATTAGTGTCTAAGGGGTCTGGGAGGGATGCAGTTGTGCATTTCCAGCTCTGATCCGTTAGCATATACCTACTGGAGCTTTGACTTTGACTGGAGCTTTTTTTTTAAATGCTTGTAACAGCTCAATCCTTGCTGCAGGGAAAATTTCACTGAGATTGCAGGCATTTCAGGCATTTTTTCGCCACTGTTCATTTTCTTTTTTTCCCTTTTTTCATTTTGTACTGGGCAGAAAGCTCCGGACTTCAAACTGCAGGAGGCCATTGACCGAGAGGGGTGTTACAGGGTCACTGGCAATCTCTGCCTGGCCAAGTCGGCCATTGATCCTACCAGTAACCCTCTACTAGCAGCTGCCCTCCCGCATCAGCTCCCATACCTCAGCTGGCATTCATGGATGCCTATATAATCCTCTGTCTCCAAGAGCTGCCTCATCAGAAAGGGCCCCATTTCCCGCCCATCAGCACAGGGACAACAAAACTTCACTAATTTATTACCTCACCATTCTAGAGGTGGGGACTATCGGGTCTTAAATGTAATTTGGCACTCCCATTCAAATTTCCTTTCATTGTATTAATCCAAATGCAATAGGCATTAGTCAGCATTCCTACATGTTTAATGAACTACATAATGGTTAGAAGTGTGAGCTTTACAGTGCATTTTAATGGGTCACATACTGCTTATACAGTACATGATTCTATTGAGCAATTTTCCAAATGACTTCAATGTCACCACATTAACAGGTTTAATTAGAGAGCAGGTAAAAGATTTTATCAAGCACTTTAGCCAATCGCCAGAAGAGTACTAAAAAAAGGTCTTACCCTTTATTCTGTGCAGTTCTCCAAAATTGCCCTTCTTTGAAAGTTAAGCTACTATTTTAATCTTACTCAACAAACAATAGCAGCAGATTTCCCCCCACAACATTGTTGCAACTTTTTCCCATCAGCACAGATAAAGCTGTCAAAAAAAACTGAATGGAGACATATGATTAATCCAGCAATTATATGTATCTTGCATTTATGAATAGATAAGCTTTATGTTTGACGTAACTTCAGTCCCAGTCATTCCTTACGCTCACTTCTCACCACCCTCAAGAGACTTCTGTCCCTGGTGACCAGTAATGTCTTAGTAATCCCTCCAGCCTGATTTCTCATTAAACAGTGAGCAGTCATTGGGAGGAAAATAGAGCCAGACAGAAGGTCAAAAACAACAAGCTGCTTGCTCATAGTCAAACTAACATGTTCATGAATAAGTGTTTGCAATAATAACAATATTTGCTGTCAAGTGAGATCATTTTACAGAATAAATTTGGGAAAAAAAAACAACAAAGCTTAAGGTAAGGTGATTCTGGATTTGAACGGTGGGAATATGTGGGAAAGCAATGACACTTATTCTTAGATATGATCTTTCATCCAAATGGTATCTGTCCAGTATGATGTGTTTGAAGGGGAACCAGCATGCAGGCCGTACAGGCTCTAGGAGAGACACAACAACAGTAACAACTCCAGAAGCTTATTATGGGAAGGTCCTCTGAGATATGCAAGGAGAAGGCAGCCAGCACCCCAGAGCTCTTACATCTTCTCTTCTCAATCACCTCATGATGTTCTCCAGTGAGTGGTAGAAGTGTGTGGAGATCTCCTATGCTGTGGAGGATGTTTGAACCTTCAATGTGGCCCACTTCTCTTCCCTTCCCCCTCTGTGCATCTGACTCAGTCTACGCAGAAGTAATTAATTTGATAAGTGTTTTTTTTTGTGATTTGATAAGAATTTGCTTACAGTGAACAAAGGTATTTACTTGCCCTCGGCCTGGGGCAAGTGATTGTAATTATATGCACCTACCAGAAGAAAGTCATGAGTATGTTGTTGTACTGAATGGCAGAACACCAGCGAGAAAAGTTCCATTTCAAATTAATAGATAATACAGTACATTATATAAAAAAAGCATTTACTAGTATATTAGTTGCATTGAGAAGGGTTGTTTATCAGCATTAATGTTCACCAGAATATGAGCGTAAACTTCAATGCAAGCTATGCTTGATAAATGCAGATCAAAGACTGCAATGTGCATCATTGTTATATCTCTTACACGTCTCCTCTTCAGTTCAAATTAATTGCATTCAATATTTGTTACATCCAAACAAACCATGTATTGATATTTTGTGGATGATGTATGGCAGTGTTTCCAAATCTTGTCCTCAGGGACTCCCAGATGCTCCATGTTATTGCTAGGGAATAACAAAAACGTGGACAGTCTAGCGGGGAGCAGGGAGGGAGCAAAAACGTGGACTGGCCGGAGGCCCCTTAAGACCTGGTTGGGAAAAACTGATATATGGAATCAGAGCCTGACATTTTGCACCAGGCCAGATGTTAGTTTGGTTTTAATAGCAGTTAAATGCTAGAGGAAGCACTCTGGGGTTGCCTCTGGCTCATTCTGTCACCTGTACCACTTTTACCCCAAGAGCAGACATTGCCTTTTTTGCCAATGAAGACATGAGGGGCTCCTTTTTGGCAGTTTAAGATACAGTGAGCACTTCCTCAGATTTCCGTATCTTTGACAGGACCTGCTCGGTGGGGGAGAGAGCAAAACGACACTCCTCGCCTAATATGGATTCACAGTGTGTGAAATTACAAAATTTTCAGAAACAATAAACAGTAATTGAATCCGAGGATGGGAAGATTTCAGGCTTGAGAGGGCCCCTGTTGTGACAAACAGCGGCTCACTTGTTCTGCTGAATCTACCCTGGTTGTTCTCATCACTTGGTTTAGCTGATCAGTCTAGCCGATCAGCTTTAAAGGGGCCAGACTGGAAGACTGAAATCGGCTCAGTGAGTCCTCTGATTCCACCTCTGTCTTCACTGCAGAATTTCTGAACCAGGTAGGACCAGTTGGCAGATAAAACCTGGTTCTGCTTTCTTCCTCTTGCGGCTAAACCAATCACTATCAGTTTTCGGGGGCCACATTCACAGATTGCATCCGCCTTCTGCTGTCCTCCTGCCACTAAATGTTTTCCACACTTGGTTTCATCAATCAGGAGCTCTTCCTTTGCCATAGCTTTACCCTGTACCTTGGGAGCTGCCTCTTGAGTCCATCTTGACTGTTTTTTTGGTAAGCTGTGTATGTGTGCTATAGTGGCCATCCTGTCCCAGCATTTCTATCTGACTGTCATTTAACTGGGTGGATTGTACGGTTTTAATTAGATGGGCCAGTGCTTCTGACTCTGTGAACTGTATATTTATCTTGTCAAGTCCCTTAGAAGCACAAAATTCTCCGAGATAAGAATATTGCACTATAAGTGCATATTATAACAGCCAGGTCTACCAATCTGCCACCATCTCGCTCCTCCTAAATCCGCAGATATGACCTTTGGGGAGTGATCATGGTTTGATTGTGGGTTGTATGATTCCAGCACCTGTTCCTTCTGACTAGTGATCAAACAAAAGCAGCTTAAATTCCCACACTGACTGAGCTGTCTGCTGTCAATCATAAATAACCAATAATAAAATAATAAAGTAACCAATGGAAAATGGGGAATTCAGCCCTACATGAGTTTGGGGCTTCAGGTCTTCCATCAATGCCTCTGGCTACTCTAGAAATTTCTGCAACCAAAAGTGTTTTCATAATTGCTGACTCCAGTAACAGCCTATAATGGTAATGTGTGTGTATATGTTTGGATTAGGTTTATATTACATTGTAGGGACCAAATGTCACCCATTATGAGTTAAAAACCTGATATTTTTACGTTGAGGGGACAAATTTTCAGGTCCCCAAAAACTAAGAATACCAAAAGTCTCATATTTTGTCTGGTTACTTATGGTTAAGGTTAGGGCTTGGTAGGGATTAAGGTCTTCATGTTGGGATTAGAATTTCCCCCATAGAAATTAATAGAGTGTCACCACAAAGATATAATTACAAACCTGTGTGTACGTGTGTCTGTGTGTCTGTGTGTGTGAGCGCACACATTTTTGTAATTATTACATTGGACCAATACTTCATAGATAATCATCAAAAATTGGCAATAATTCAGGAAATCATATTTTCATAAATAACAGACAATCAGTCAGTGTTTACGTTTATAATGTGTCATATTTGATTTTGTTTTTAAGTTGTACAGAAGCCAATGTCAATTTTGTGTTTTATACTACACATGAAATAACAAAATTACTAAAAATGATTTGTTGGGAAATTTGTTAATCTCCAATGTAAATTCGACTAATAAATTATATTGTGCTGTGTGTGTATGTGTTCTGAGTGTTGGTCGTTCCGAGAAATTTCGGCAGTTATTGCACAATTTGTTTTTTTTTAGTCCAAGCAGAGATATTTACTTTATAACACTGGCAAATGAGGCTAAATGAATATTCATTACCAAACATAAAATTCTGCACACCTGTAACATTTTGAACATTTTGCCTGGTGATAGAGAGAAATTCAAATTGCTCTTAATTATGCAGCATGATTATATATGTATATTTATATATGTACATTTTATATTTAATCTAAATACACGGTTCTTTTGCCAGTCACATTATCTACTTCTGTCATACCCTTTTATTTATTTTTTGACAGGCACTTCAGCTTGAGTGCTGTATAGCTTGTTTGTTGCCCTAAGCAATTTGAATCAGGCTATGATATGAAGAGGCCCCAAGCCCCTGGGGCAGGTCTAAGGTCAGATTATTTTGAGGGCTTCAGCTACAGACTTTTAGGCATCATAATGTAGTGATGGTGACTGTAAAAGTGAGTGCCAAGCACCTGGGACATCAATAAGAACTGTTGGGGTTTTAAACCCGTATGCTGGTGCCGTCCAGTGCCTGAACACGAGCTGAACACCAGCAGGAGTGGCACGTCTGTCACTGAGCATTTGTTTTCTGAGTGAGCTATTGGAAGTAACTGAAATCCCATCACACTGCTTTGCAGGATGACCTCTTCATGACCCCGCACCAGTAGTTAGGGGCTGGATGTATCAGATGTATATGCATTTCATTTTGAACATTAATCTATGTGAATATGTATGGTAAACGGAACATTTATTTTTCATACACATGCATTTTCCTGAATTCATTCACAGAAAAAGTAATTTTATTATTATTCTTAGCTGTATTGTATTAGACCAGAGGTGGGCAATCTTATCCAGAAAGGGCCACTGTATATGCAGGTTTTTGCTGCAACTCCTGATTGGTTGAATAGTTGTTACACCTGGGTTTGAACAGCTTACCCAAAAAACGTGCATACACATCTGCCCTTTGCAGATAAGATCGCCCACCCCTGCATTAGGAAGTAATTATGAATGCTATGAGACATCTTTGCCAATCTTGTCTTTGGGGACCCACAGCCAGTTCATGCTTTTGCTCCCTGCCAGACAGTCCACATCTTTGCTCCCTCCCAGCTCCCTGCCAGACAGTCCACACCATGTAATGCGTTTGTCTGTGTTCCTCACAGGGCCGGACCTCCTACAGACTTTCAACCCGTGAATATAAACCACTCGGTTTGCTTTGTTTACGGCCGTGGTTTTTATGCCTGAAGCTCCCCTGGGGCTCGGTGGTCAGAATCAGCAGTATCGTATTTAATTAGCACAGCTCTCACTTGCACTGTTAAGGTGGCTCTCAAATGCATTACCGAAACCCATTTTAGTTTGAAAGCGCTCTGTTTCGGGGGCTGGCCAGAAAGACTAATTCACTTCTCTTCCCATTCAAGCTGTTCAGCTTGCTTCTACACAATTGAACAGGTTAATTGGAGGTTTGCAGTACTTTACCAGACGATTGGTTGCCACCTCTGGTTCGGTCTTGATTAAGGCTTCTTCATTGTTTTTTCTTTTTTTGGTGAATCTATTTCCCCCTTATGATTTATTTTGGTGTTTTTTTCTCCTGACTGATGGTCTGAAGATTATATATTCATGGTGCATTCTAGGATGTTTTCTAGAATGTTGCCTTTTACTTAACTGTTCTAAGCTCTGAAGTATCCAAGACCATCTTTTGCTCTATTAGACAATACAATGTGTTTGAATAATTCAGAGAATGAACTTTTCCTTTGCTTTATATTACTTGTGCTGTGTACTGAATTTTCCACCAACATAAGCCAACTGACTTCCAAAAGACCTATTTTTGCTGCAATGTTCTAGATTTTTTTTATTTTGTAGGCTTCTAGTGAGGAGGATCAGGGAGTTGTAATGCAGTCTTTGTTGTTCTCACCCCCACGCAGCCTGCCCCTGTCATACACTGGTTCCCTGCCTCCACAAACGATTGATTTGTCAATCTGTTTGGGTTCATCGTTGACCACCAGAAACACGATCAATGCGGCAGACCCAGAATCAGATCAAGCCCGTCGGTCCTGTTCTTGCCTCTGGTCACGCATTCCCTGATCTACCCTAGAAGCTCATGAACAGGGAAAAAAATATATGAAAGAGCCCTGCGTACATCATGAGTATCGGGTGTGACAAGGTCATGAGTATCGGTAAGCCAGGGAGTGGAAACATTGGCCAAAATCAAACGGGTCTGCAAGGTGTGTGAAATGGTCTCTTTGTATTTTAGAGTCAGTCATACAGAAAAAAGTGTCTAGGTTCATTTTGGCACAGTCTTGAAGGTATGCAGGGTGCAGGGAATAATGCCGATGCTGTGAGGTGATGGCAGAAAGTTAAAAGGGCAGAGCAGACGGAACATCCCACAAGCAATTATCAATTCATGTCAAGCACAATTAGCAAACTCCTGGTGCTTTTCTGTGACCCTACCTTTTCAAATGACTGCAATTTCCAAATTGCACTCATGGCCTGCTCCTGTGTTAATTGGGGTAATTATTCCATTGCCCACTTTGAGTGTCTGCCGTGCATTGTGTTGTGGCCCCATGCTTTCGTCTACCTCCCATAAGCCATGGCATCAGCAGGGGAATGGCTGACCATATGGGCCTCGGAGGAAAGCGTATGTCTGGGGGGGTTGTGCAGCTAGGGGCAGTTGTCGGCACATGCTGGAGAATGTACGGTTCTCTGCCAAGTGGCTGCCTCACTCCCCCACGTGGGCAGGGGAGAAAAACCTGGCCCTTGAACAGAAGGTGAGCGACACCCCCCACCAGTAGGGGGGGATGACGTACCTCTCTTCGAGGCCTGATTTCATGGTCATTTGTAGTGCCACCTCCTCCTAAAATGGCACGAGGCCGATAGTGATGGTGACGTCACCCCCTGAGGTCAAGGGAAGAGTCTGTTCAGCTTTCTGTAGCCTGGGCCTTGTGTTTTTAACTCGGCACGCTAACTCCCACGCCAGAAGCCTGTGTGGTGTTTGCTGCCCCAAGGGTTTGATTCCCAGCCAGGCCAAATTCAGATGGAGGCAAACACACAAATGTTTTGCACAAAATGTCGTAAGATTCTATTTATATTATGTATCTCTATGTGGCTTACTATACTAGCTATTGATAAAGTAAGGAGTTAGTTGGAAAGATTTTACATAATAGCTTTTGGTCATAACACTCATTCCCTAACAGTACAATATCTTAATTGTTTTGTTCTGTCGCCATGTACTATTCTTTTGTACTATTTGTACTATTCTTGGATTGTTTTCCCTAATTAGAATGATTAACAAGATGCTGTTTGTCCTCTTCACCAGACGGGGCAGCAGAGATGGTGGGAGCAGGAGATCCCCATAGAAGGGGTGATTCAGAAAGGGGAGCTAATCACCTATAACCTCACTGAGCTCATCAAGCCTGAGGCCTACGAGGTTCGTCTCACCCCCATCACTCGATTTGGAGAAGGTGATTCCACCATCAGGATCGTGAAGTACAGCGGTAAGCTCCAGCAAATTCCCGCCATTTCTGAAGTTAACACTACTGTCTCCTCATCGATGGAGAGAGCATCATTAGAAGTCAGAGAGTGCACCATTATGTTAAAAATAAAATGGAGCAGAAAACATATGTGATGAGTGGAATAGAGACTTGAAGGCCAGTCAGACTGAATGTGCATTTGTGAAGCTATCATTAGTGATGGTGCTGCGGGGAGTGGTCGAGAATGAGATTGGTGTCGATGCGAATGCCAGCAAGTCAATGCATCCTTTTTGTATGGAAACAGGTCCTGTTCAAGCCCCTTTCCACTTGCTTTAATATTCATCCATCTTTCAAGCCATCCATCACTCTCAAAAGCACTTGATGAGAGCCATGGTTGGTTTTGTTGTTTTTAATAACCCATTGTTGACACAAAAACTATACTGTTTTTTCATATATCTCTTAAATGTAAGAAATTTTAAGTCTCTGTTTACGTACGAAAAATAAAGCTAGGGAATGTGGCAATATTTTTTCTAAATACTCTGCCTCAGCTCTTGTTGCCAGTGAGTCCTCAGAACTGGTTTATTAAAATGAGAGTCCTGTGGAGCTTAGTGAACAGACGGTCTTATGTTTTTAACCAGCAATAATCAGAAATAATATTTCTTCTGCAGCTGGTTCTTTCATTGGTAATTGAACATATACTATACATGCAAAAAAGAACTGTTCACAAACCAACACATCCTTCAACATCATCAAAACGTTTCTCATCCAATGGACCTTGCCTGATCTGTGTTACATTGTCAAAACGTGATTTATGCATTTTTGTCTTTTCTCTGTGGAATAAATCTGTAATGTTGTAGTTTCTCAGCAATGATAGCTGATGGATTGACTGCAGACCTGCAGTTATGTCTCAGGTTCATTGTTTCTATCAGAAATCCTTTTGTATATTGAAGGACACATACAGGCTAATGTTGTGTTGCTGCCACATTGTGTCGAAAAAGGCCCATATTTCCAATAGATTTATTTATAAAAACCGCAGAAACATACATTTGCAAGTGTTCATTGAAGCATTTCCACTACTTTTTTATGTGAGCACAGTGCACTCATGTATGTATGATGAATGTATGCTACTGAGCTTAGGGTTTCTCCGGTTTCTTGACATGAATGAACGGATGTTCAGAGAGTACTTCTGTCAGGAAAAAAGCAAGGAGAGTTTGCTGCATGTGGAAACGGCTGGATGAGTCATTGAGTGACTGCATGGATACGTGAAGCTTTGAAAGGCTCAGAAATTCTAAGGAATGAGGAGAAAATTTCCCAAAGTACTGTAAGCATCCAAAGTCTGTGTCCACATCACTGGCATGGTCTGAATGGAAAAAGGTCAATTTGAGGGTGATTTATCCAGCCAGTCATTTTAGAATAGATAGACTGCTACCTTCAACACGTTTTTTCACTTTCCTTCTTTTCAGTTTGTTTGTTGTCCACATCCCTGGTATGGTATAGCATGCTACTTATTTTAGAATACATAGGCTCCCACGTTAAGCAATTTTCAAAGTTTTGTTCTTTGTTTTCCTAATCCTTAATTATGGTATTCTTCCTTAACATAAAATTCAATTTCTGACAAGAAGAATTCAATACTTTAGATTGAACGCCTATTGTCACGTGATTATTTGCCTTAGAAAGTCTGAGAGGAACCGATTTCTTCTTTCAAGAAACATTGTAGTGACTTCAGTTTGGTTCAGGAGCTGCTTTGCAATACACTGCTTAAGTAAAAGAACAACCTGCTACATCAAATAGATATTTATAATGTAACAGGGACATCTGCTGGTTGTATAAAATATATATAATCCTTAAATTTGGGTGAATGGAAGCTCCCAGAAGATTTGAACAGACAGTAAATTGACCTGCAAAAGTAGCCCGTTAAAGGATTTTTTTTCCTACTGGCAACACTTCCGAGAAACATGCAGGTCTTCTGCAGGACTGGGGTTATCGTCAGCTCCATAAGTACTCAGGAAGAAGGAATGAGCAGAGCGATGAATGGCAGTCCCACTGGTGGTATCAATAGATACTGAATCACTGCCCTAGTAGACCCGATGGCAAGGAGAACCAAGAGTAGCTCAGTGAAGGGAACAGTGAGTTCAGAGAAGGAGGTCAATATCTCAGAAAGTCAGCGTGCGTTTCAGCACGAGCTGAGTGCAAAACATCAATATCTGTTTTAGGGTTCAGCATGATTTTATTGGTGTTTTGAAAACATAAAATAGCGCACATCAACTACGTACATTGGATAGCATAGATTTATTTTATTTTTTTATGTGCTTAAAATGTAGACCTAAATACCACGTGTTGTTTTTTGCGATTATGACATGGGTCTTTTATTAACTGATTCTCAGTCATGCCATTGCTGTGAGACATTAATTTTGGCTGTGACTGTACAGTAGGTATAATTTTAACACTTGGTTCATACTGATGCTAAAGGAACACTATTTCATCTTTGTCTCATGCTGCCTCAGTCTTCAGTTTCCATCTGCCAGTGATTTAGACTCACATCCCTTTTAAAAAAGGAGAGAACACCATTTATAAATCATCTTGATGTGTTTTTTTCCCCAAATGTTTATACATACACACAGCTCTGGAAAAACAGAGAGACCACTCTATATTTTGTTTAAAAAAATTGCATTTTAAATCCTGGTTTAATCCTGGTTCTGCCGGTGTGAAGTACATTGCTTGGACGGTTTATACCAGGCTCCTAGAAGCAGAAATGAAGTCCCATGTTGCACGGAAGAAACTCTTCATTAATGAGAAACGGTGAAAAGCCAGTCTGCAATAAAATGTATATTATTCACGGATGCACACCCATAAATGAAGAAATGAGTGAAACGAAGCAATTGTGTACACACACACACACACACACACACACACACACACAGAGTAGTAGTACTTCTAGCAACTAGCACCAGATTTACCCAGAATATGGAATATGCTTGAAAATTCATTAAGACATTTTGACTCCATTTGCAAACACCTGCATAACATTGTCAGAAACACATAGTTACAGATCCGGGAGAGATTCACCTACTCTATTAGAATCTTAAAGAATGTGATAGACACTCCCAGAAAATCAGAAATGTCATACTCTCACAATGTTTTCTCATGCTTCATGACAACTAAAAACAGATGCCAAAAGATGACATGACCTGCATGCCTTTATAACACAGGTATGGCAATGTCATATAAGGCATTCAAACAGGCCATATCAGTGCCTCTAGAAACACTAATGCACTGATGAATTACAATTCCCAGAGTCCTTAGCTAAAAATATGCATTAGTTTTGCTTTTGAAGTAGGCTGGTCTTACACCCATAAAGTCACCTTGTTACCTTCTGTGATCAGTCACTAATGGAAATCATGGGCTGGTGGACCACACCTGAAGACATCTGTTCCAGTATTCCCCTTCCCCCTGTCCACCCAATGTGACTTCTGCTCAAGGAGATTCCAGTCTGTACTCTGTGGAGGATTTCTTTAATTCACAGGCGTCCAGACATGACTAGACAGTTAGGGCCAGTCACTGACCTTTCGTGTAGATCTTTCCCATTGAGCTGGCTCTCCTCTTCCATTCTTCTTTCGCTCATGGTTTGTCAATTGCCTAAGGAAGTGACTTCGTAGAACTCCATCCAGGATCATTTAGATTCTTGGGATTTTTTTCACAAATGCAGGCATTTAGATGTTTGTCTTTGGGCCTGTACTGTGTTCCCAGTCAATGCATTTCACACAATTAATTAAGCGATGCATTAAGAGCCCTTATTTCCAGCGGGGGCCAGAGAGGCACTCCATTATAGTATTAGCAAACGCTAATGGAGTTCTCTTTAAGCCATGAGAGTCGGGGCAATGCCACTTTTCTACCAGTGCTCTTTTAAACACGTCCAAGTGGGTGGTAACTCAATGGTGGTATCTTCCCAAAGCCATTTGAAGGTTGATAAGCCAGTGTATAAAACACGTGGGATTGTCCTATTAGCATGGGACATTGGAATACCCTTCCACTCTCATCTAGCCACACACCTCTCCAATCATCTCTCCATCACATGCTTCTTTTTCTGTGTTTTCATCCACTTCTAGCGGGACACTATAATTTTGGCCTAATACTATATGTTCTGCTCCAAAATGATCAGTTTTAGGTTAAAATATTGTGGTATAAGGAGATGTTTTCATAGATGCATTTAGCTGATAAATAAATGTAAAATTAAGGGAAAGCTTTTGTTTAGAAACTCACATTGGATTCATACATCAATACCTTCATCTTCCACTTTCTACAAGTCATTTTCCCCAGAAGCGAATCCAATTCTTTTAATAATCTTCTCAAAGTATCAGCCGTGTTTTATGGGTACTTGACTTTGAGGACACACATCCATTTTTTTTTGTTTTAAAGCTCAGATTTCCACACAAAGACCTGAAAAAGGAAAAAGAAGTAGTGCTTGCAGTACAATTTGAAGATGCCTTTTTTCACTCAAAGATGTTTTTGGCACAGCTCACCGAAGCTCTCAGATAAGATGCAGCAGGCGTCACCTCAGCAGATGAGGATGCCGTGTGTCGAAGGATCGTTGTTGGCAGCTAATGCAAGACATCAGATGTTGGTTATCATACAGGTGGTCGTCTTCATGACTAGAGTACTCCCCTAACAATCAAAAAGAGCTTCGATATAGCAGTGACAAACAGGACTGGCTGTCTATCCCAGTGATACGCGTTAATCCTTCCAGGATTATCATGTAGGCTGCATTCGATTCACACTATAAGCACAGGCAGGTCTTGTTTGTGACCAAATGTGTCCTTTAATACATCTCATCCTAATTGTGGTAGCTTTCTTTCCCTGTGTTTAATGTTGCCTCCAATACCCAGCATTTACGTGATCTTGATCAAAATGCCAGTGTATTTTGAGATTAAATAGGTATTTCCTTTAATTCACTTATATAGCAAATCATTTAGCACATATTAAATGATTTTGTTGAATCACTTGGGAGAACTGTCAAGATGAAATTACTATTTGCTATCATGTACTTGACCTTGCTTCTGGGATAGAGACATGTTGGGCGAGTTGTTTTTTTATGTAAAATAATCCAGTGTAAACATCACCTGACGGGATTGAATGTTTTCAGGGACGTGCGGTGGTGGGAGGGGGGGTTGTAGGACTTGAGCCCTGGCCCAGCACCCGGCCATTTTGCCTGAATGATCATGGTGTCACCTCTTTGCAGTCTACAGTGCCCCATTTCTATGACCAGCAACTTTTATGAATAAAACTTCATCCCCAATGTGCCTGATGTGCCAAGAAATGGCAGAGCAAAAATTTTGATATTTATTGTTATAAAAATATACCAACTGCAAGGCTAGTGCATAGTAAAGAATACTTAAGTAAATAGTTAAATAGTCAATTTCTTAGTCTTGGTCATCTAATGTCCTTTGTAAGCTATTTCCACAGAATAATTACCTTTCATATCTGTATAGCACTTTGATCTTACTATCTTTCTTAATGGTAATATTCTCATCTTAATCCAGTTGTCATTTTGTGCATAATTGTTCATTACACACCTTTATAAAAGACCCAAAACATTAAAAAAAACATATCTGTGGTTTTTCCTCTTCTCTTTCTCCAGCTCATACTGTACCAAACTTTTCCATGTGTTGCATTATTTAGACACAGTGATAATTATATTTGACAGAAATGACAGGGACGTGGTATGATTCTGTTACTGGGAGAGATTACATTTTATTTTGATTAAATGAGAATGGACCGAAGTGGAATGGCAGTAATTACGGGCCGGAATTAAACGTCTCTTGGCGAAGGACACGGCGAGACAAGGTGGAAGGACAGCAGTAGAGCGGAAGAGCGGGAGGAGGGCAGGACAGAGGAGGAGAGACATGTCTGAGATGCCGGCATCCGTCGCCTTTAATAACATCCCCCTCGACAGTGTAGTAATTGGAAGGTCAGTGACTGAGAGTCTGCTTTTGTCAGGCTGGTGCTTCCTTCAACATGGCCCCTTGACCTCCCGCTGTGCTGTTTCAAAGCAAAACTGAAAGGCAAAATAAAGGAAGGGGTCTTTTGTTTGTCCTGAGGCTGCAGTATGACATGCAGGCCCCTACTCTCTAAAGCCCGCTGTCTCCCAGGAGCCTGCACGTGCGGCAGGGAGGCGGGAACAGAGACCGCAGCTCCTCATCCGACGTTCACTGGAAAGTGGCCGGAGCTCCATTTGCTTTCCGTCCTCTGTGGCTCTTGCTGCCTGCCATTGCAGGACTGCCACTTAGGACATTGCACAGATCTGTCCTTAGTGACTCTCTTTCTTCTCTTCAAGATCTTGACCATCTCACCATCTTGAGTTTCTTGCCAGTGCCAGTTCCACGTGCCACCACAGAGCCAGAGCATGTTGCTAAAACAGCTGCGTTCCGCTCGGTGAAGTGCCACGGCATCTCAGGTGGCACCCAAGCTCTTTTTCACGCTTTGGGACATTTGCACCAACAGTAGTAAAATTCGCAAGCTGGTCTGGGAACTGTGGGAAATGTCATATGGCCACCTGTCTGTTGAAAGTCTGTCATTCCCAAGCAAGAGAAGAGAATTGAGCAACAAATCAGCATCAAATGGATTTTCACAGATCAAACATTCATTCCTTTCATTCTCCATCCATCATCCCTAACCACTTACCCAGAGCTGTGGCTAAGGGCTATTCCAAGGCCCAAGGCAGGGGACACAAGAAGTCAGTCAATTGCAGGGCACACTCCTACACATACTCATTTCTTATAAATAAATCATTTATGTGCTGAATGGCGCGTGTACCTCTAAACCAGTAAACAGACATTTCTGTGGCCTCTACATTTAATTGCACTAATTCCCAGCAAGTGAGCCCAGAGCATAACAAGAGACTATTAATTAGAGCTTGTGCAAATATGCCGCATATTTCCAAATAGGCAACAGCTGTTGATCAGTACAGAACCGCTCCCATCCTCCTTTTCCTCAATCGGGTAGCATCTGGGCGGGATGGCAGGGAACGCCGGGGAGAGACAGCGGCATCATGAAGCTACGTTTGCTAAGCGTTCAATCTGTCGCTACGTCTGTCCGATCTGCACCATCGTGACCAGGTTGACAGTGATTTCGCAGTTAGATATAACAACAACAAATATGTGATTTTCTGTCATTACATCCCCGAAGTCCGTCTTGTTCTCCGTGTCTTCCTGAATGAAAGCTGCCTGCTTTTGTCCCGCGGGGCTGTGTTAAAGAGCACATTAAGTCTCCGAGACAATTGCTAATGGAGATGATTGATTGTTGTCTGCTTGCGCAGTGCCACCGATAGCATCCCCAAAACGATCGTGTCAGTGTTTTGCGACGTGTTAAATCTGTTTAGGCAACAAAGTCATTTCCAGCCATTATATCAAAGGACTTTTTTAATGGTGGCCCTTTTATGCCATAAAAACACCCAGAATAAAGCACTTTTCTGGTTTTGCCTCATTGCCTAGTTAATATGCCGTAACTTTTTAATCATCTAATTTTGTTACGCTTGTGCTTAATGCATATAGCTTTTATGTGTTTCTCTGGTAATTTAGCATGAACTGTTTTACTTGTTGTGCTTTCATTTTCCCCACGGAACCACTCAAAAACATATGGTTCCTTGATCCTGTCACTATTGTATTGATTCATACTATATACTGTGTGTGAGCATTTATGTATGAGTGCATGCGCGTGTGCTTGCAAGCTCAGCAGAGTGCATATCGTGTGTTTTAGTGAGTGTGCGTATTAGTAGGCTCACTGGGCAGTCTGTGATGCATGCATGTGCACGCTTTGATTCTCTCTGCCTTGCTCTGATTGGCTGCTGGGTGCTCCCATCAGATTGGGAGGCATGAGTGGCTGACCACTCTCTCGCTCATTCTTGTGGTTACGTTCAGAGAGCCATGTTCTATAAGTGTGGGTCCTTGTGTGAGCAATCTAATCACGTAAATATCAGGGCAGAAGGAGTGAAAGTCAGTGGAAAGTCAGTGGAAGCTTTATCTGTGTCTTTCTGTGTTGTATGAAGTCAGAAAAGTATTAGGGCTTGACAGATCGAACTATAAGTATCTTCAGTTGTGCCATCTCCATTTGTTTCAAGTGCCTTTCAATTGTTTCCCATCATGCATTGAGCTCCTCGGGTTTGTAGGATGTACCTGCTGTTTCTGCTAAGGCCATTATGAATTGCAGTAAAGGAAGGTATATGTGTGTGTAATTAACCTCCATACATCGTTCAGCCTTAGTACTAACCTCTTATAATCCCCTACTTGGCGAAATGTAAACATTACGGCAATAACTTTGCACTAATAAATATTTCATAGCTTAAAAGTCATAGTATATGTCATGGACGAACAAAAGGCATTTGATCTACTTATACATCAATTTTTTATATGAGAGATTAAGTCTTAAGTGCTGTCATTCTTTCTCAGTGTTTAAACAGCTTTACCTTTTTATAATAAAATGGTTTTGTTTGTTTTACAGCTCCAATCAATCCCCATCTTCGTAAGTATTCCTCTTTTTAAGTTTTAGTGTAAGACAGTTCTGTAAACTGTATAAGTTCTGATATTTGTGTAACTGGAATGTAATTTATTTATGCATGCCCTTGTTTTGTTTTCATTTAATTGGGAAACAAAAGTCAGCACATAACCATATGTATCTCTTTTGTTGAATGGTTTGACTTTCTGCTGTGGAGTGAATGTCAAATCACTAATGGAAGCATGTTTAGAACCTGAAAAAAATGCAGGGGCAGGGGGGGAGGGAGGTGGGGGTTGGGGGTCCCGACAGGCAGTGAAAATGACAGCACCACTCAGCCAGTGCCATTTATTACTGAAGCACTGATTCACCCAGGTGGCCCAGGTGTAGCTGGATGGCCAGCTGGCTTTTAAGGCTATGCTCAGGATGCACATATTTTTAATCTGTGAAGCAAAATAAAACACCCCCTCCTTCCAAGGGCAACCACTAAAATTTTAGGACACCTACATCAATTGTTATCTACATATATTGCCAGTTCAATTTTCAAAACTCATAGACGACTTACTTTGGCTATCTTTGTTTGTAATGAGAGTATGTGATAAGAAGAGCAATTTCTGAAATGTTTTTGTTGTTATTATCCTATTGTGAAAAAAGTCCAATTTTTCCCTACATTTAGTCCATGCTACTGGCTTTAATTTGTATTCACCTGTGTTAAATTGGCCAAAAACAGCTGAAATTCCGAGCATAAAGGGCACAGGCCTCATTTTTCAAGTAATTCTTCTAAAAACATCATTAGGATCCTTAAACAGGTTTGTATTAGTTCTTGGGTCCTCTTTGTACTGTCTACTGGGATTCATGTAACCAGGTATCCCCTTCTCCAAAACAGGAGAGTTCCACTGCAGTTTCGAGGAGGAGCCCATCTGCATGTTCACCCAGGAGAAGGGCGACGATTTCGACTGGACCAGGCATAGTGCAGCCACCCGGGACACCAAGTACACCCCCAACACCGGGCCAAGCAGCGATCGAAGCGGATCCAAGCAGGGTGAGCAGGTCACTAAGGGGGCGGATGGCAGCTTTCTCATAATTAAGCGGGTAGCTACCAAGTACAGTATATAGGCTATATTTGAAGACAATGTGTTGACGAGAAGCCTTGAGGTCAAGCTATTCTCCAGCATGCAGCCTAAACAGGGTTTATAAGTTGCCTACATACTTCATACCATTGACATTACCGTTTGTACCCCCCCCGCCCAATAGAACAGATGTTGCCTTATTATCTTCCTCCAATTTGTCGTTTTCCCGGCAGCAAGGAGCCGGGCAAGTGAAACCACGAATACAAATCAGCTCTCCATTGGGGCCGATGTTATCTGTTGCCGCAGAGGAATTTTGTCGTACGATACAATTTCATACACAGATTCAGTGGATCGGCTTTTTCCGCCTTGCCTGAGCTGGGAGGCTCAGGACGGGCAACTCTGCAGTCACCCACCTTGCTCAGGAGTTGCAAAGCAAACCCTCGCATAGCTTGGGTGCTATATAACGTGTTTGAAGGTTTAAGGATGTGATGTGCAAACACATTTTCCTGCCCTGACTTTCAGCTTTGATAAACCTGGGTTTTCAGGTGCAATCCAAGAACAGCAAGGTTATTATGCTAATGCGCATGTTTGTCTTTCATAGCAAGTAGGCAGGATTCTTCAGGGATGTCACAATTTACCATCATGTCCACCTCTCCCCTGCAAGAAGCACTCTATGAGAAAGAAGGCAATAAATTTAAAAATCAAAAATTGATCACGTGTGGTGACTATTGGATTGTGTTTGGAGTGTACATGTATATGACATATTTTCTTCTGGGTATGTTTAATTAGTTAAGCAGAGGCTATTTGAAGGCAGATAAAGGCAGTCATTAGTCTTATAACTGCCCTTACTTAAGACTTAAAAACATGCATTTTTGCTGCTAACATGTTTGTGATTGAGCTGCCAGTATGATTCTGTTGATTCCCTTCTGTGCTCAGTGGAAATGATTTTTCTTTCATCCGCCTAGTCGTGTATTTCTCTTGTTTGTTATTAAACCCTTCATTATTATTCCAGAATGGTTACCATTGTTCATTCTGTAACTGTGTTATGCTCCTTCTGCTACATTTCACTTGTCATTGCCCTGCCTGCCTTGTCTCCATGGCGCAGTGAGAAATGTTTCACATTTGCAGACTTCCATGTCTCTGTGGGAATGCCTCAACCTTCAATTAGCAAAGGGCAGGTGTAATGAAATATAAATGCTTGATGCCACTGGGCTGTTGGTGTCCACTTGAAGGAGGATAGGAACGTCAGGCATTAATCTGCAAAGACCTACAGCAGTTTGACGTAGCCTCAGTTCATTACAATTTTAAGACAAATCCCACAAAATCATCTAATGTAACTAACAGGATTCTTGACGAAGACATCAGCTGAAGCTTTCCTCTCAATTTTGGGCTCATGGCCATCGTTTGTGCAGTAAATAATGCATAGCCCTAAAGACTCATGGCTTTAGAAATTCAATCGCATTGTCCAGGCTTTTATTACTGATGATGTCTAATGTAACTTTGTAATTATCTTTTACCAGATTTCATAGAAGATTGTCACTGTGTAGAATGGCTTTCATGGGTGTAGTTTTCAGCTTGCCAGGCCAATGTCAGGTTGTCACATGACAGCCTTCTGGTGGCCTGTGCTGAGGATGTAGCATGCGGGACAGTTGGCCGCATGCTGCCTGAGGTCGATCTGTAGCCCATAGGTGTCTGGCTCAATTCCCAGGAGGGCAATCTGCTTTTGGAAAGGGTACTTTGCCTAGATTACATCTTCAATCAAGCTGCATCATTAGCTAAAGTCTTACATTGATCTTTGTGTCAACTGCTTTGTATGAAAGTGTTTGCTAATGATAATAATTTGATTTCTGAAATGTGTTCTTTTGAGGTCCTTGAGAAATGTTTGAGAAAATGATGAGCTCTTGCTCCCCGCATTGCTTTGCACACACCCTGCATCAATAAACACTCCAACACACAAAAATCTTATTTATACAAACTAACATTTCTCATGTTGCCCTATGTTCAACTCTATCTAAAACATTACTACTGTAGATGCGAAAACAGGAGTATTCAATTGGGTTGACCTAAAATCACAACCGACTATTATAGTGGTGACATTGAGCTCTAAAAAGTATGGAGGGTCATTTTTCAGGGACTGGTGCATTGAGCCCATAATGCATTGCGTGGGAAGCCTAAAATGTGTAGTGGCTGAAATGCGTAGCGGCTGAAATGCGTCTAGGCCGAAAGTATGGCCTTTGGGGAAAATGTTGGAAAATGAGCTAGGAATTGCAAGGGCAGTTCGACACAAATGGTACAGAAACTCTGTCTTAAGAACAGTATGGTCCTCGTTAGGTACTGGGCAGGTTCCTCCTCTCTGAGGATACAGATGAACGACTCACTGACATTGAAGTTTAACAAGGATATTACATAGTGTACCACCCTGTACAGGCTCAGCTTCACTGAAAACAGGGTCCTCTGCTTTTAGAGTCAAGGCAAGCATTTAAGTAATTTCTCTTGTTAATTCTGTTGTCTGCCAGAAGGTTGTCATTGTCCCTGAGGATGTGGGTTTGATCACCACTCAATCTGTAGGGTCAGCATTGAGATAATCTGTTGTTTTCTGCCAGACTGATGACTATTGCTTTCTATGCATCTGGCATAGTTTGTTAGTGCTGAATAATATGTTTCTTCTTCTTTTTGTTTCACCTCACAGGCTTCTACATGTACATTGAGACGTCTCGACCTCGCTTAGAAGGTGAAAAGGCACGTCTACTGAGCCCCACCTTCAACGTAGCCCCTAAAAGCCCATACGGAGCCACCAACTCTGCCTACTGCTTCAGCTTCTACTACCACATGTATGGGAAGCATATAGGTAAGCCTGTGTTATACGATAAAATTTTACTCCTACGAATACACATGCACCACGGATAACCATTTTTAAAAAAGATATTGTTCTTGATGTTTATTTATGTCTTATAGCAAATGCAATTGTGCATCATAGTGGGTATTACTATCAGCTACAGGACCAAGGGCAGGAGCCTGCTCCTCACCCTGTGTGCGTGTGTGTTTGCGTGTGTCTGCGTGTGTGTCTGTATGAGTCTGTGTATGTCTGTGTGTGTGTGTTTGTGTATGTCTGTGTGTGTGTGTGTGTATGTGTGTGTGTGTGTGTGTGTGTGAGTTAGGATAAGCTCCAGAGGTCTTGTGACCCTGCAGTAGATAAGCAGCTGTCAGCTGGACAGGATAGATATAATTTGCTTTGCCTAATTGCATGAACCTTACTGTCACACCTATAGAAACATTTTCAGAGTGAGTCTCCTGCAAGTGACGCCTCCCCTTATAATCTCATGCTTAGGATCAGCTGTGTCCTGCATAACACTGTGTGCACATATTTTCCTTGAACAAATGGAACATTGCAATCGATTGTGACATGAATGTATAAAATAACCCAGGTCGTTTCCGAAACATGAATGTGATTATTTTTGCAATTCACACTATGAAGGGAATTAGTAGAATGGTCTTGGCAGACACTACCTCAACACTGACAGAAAGTGGCTTTCTCAAATAATTTGTTTTCCCCTTAAACAGGTGACAAATCTCAGCCCTGTTATACTCAGATTCCTGTGTTTTCATATAAACATAGGCAGTGAATACAGTCATGCAGAATATTTTACTTATTACATTTGTGGTCGGTGATTTCTGACTCCACTGTCTTAATGCTAAAATTTAAAACATACCATAAAAGTAACATCATTTTATTCCTTATTCAATAACTGTATTATTCTGAAAAATTAATGGATGAGCTAAAAGCCTCTTAAATATTTACTATTATAAAGGCTTTAATGGTGTTATATGAAAGGCAGTGTATTTATTTATTATTGTCATTAACTTTATGACACTTAATTACAATGTTGTAGTTAATGGTCTGCGTATGCATATTAGGAAAAATGGAAACTTTAATATATATTTATGGCACGTATAAGATGGCGGGTTCTGCCACATTGGTGGAGACAAACATGTGCAATGTTTGAAATATTCCTTAAGACTTCATGTACTTTAAATCATTTTTGTTCGGATTTTGGGAATGGGGTTAAACAGTCATTATTCTGTCGGTTCATCAAAAGACATTTTTATATTTATAATGGCGAGTGTTTAGTTTTTTATGAGGCTCCTGCACCGCATTTCAATTAATGATGCTTCTCTGTACTATCGCAGCTATTAAGTCTCTTCATATTTCAAAGTACTGAATGCAGCATTGTGCCAAAAGAGCAGAATGTTCTTTGTTGTTGATTATAGATCCACCCTTAAAAAATGAATGAAGTCACAAGTTAGAACAATTCAAAGAGGTTTGCAGAATTACAGCAGAAATATGGGTAGCACTTTACTTGACGGGACATAAATAATATGGTATTATGCTATTACGTATGTATCAATTAACCACAAACTCTTAACTACATACTGATCTCATATTTATTTATCATTAATGAATCGTGACACAACTTTTATCCCAAGCAATTACTATATTTGTTACTATATCTATTAATTCTGTAAACCTTTGTGAACTACTAAAGGAACAGGTAATGAATGAAACAAGAGAAATACTGATCTCGTGTTTGTTCATCATTAATGAATCGTGACGCATCTTTTATCTCAAGTAGCGATTATATTTGTTCATGATTTGTACTTCAGTAGTAACTGAGTTATTACGAAGTATTTGTGCCCCTGTCAGGTAAACCGTTATCAGAAAATGTATCGCAGAAATTAGCTTTGTCTTTCAAGCTTTTTTAGCTTAACTTCGTAATGTCCTGCATACTACTGTTTAGTTCTTGAAAGATTTTTTTTAATATGTGTGGCAGATGTATGTGTTTTAGTGAATTTTCTTAAAGAATACACTAATGATAAAAAGAGTAACTGCTGGACATGTTCACACAACACTGTTCTGTCTTTTTTCAACCAGCCACACTGATATTTGTCTGCTTTTCACGATCTTTGGAGAAAAACCCACCGTGGGTCCATAGATTAGTGGTTTTTGCTGTGTTGTTTGAAAAGCTGATTTGTGCAACAGTAAAAAACATAAAATCAATAATCAAAAACTTATTTGCTGAGGTACTCCCTGGAATTGTTCTCCCTGCTGCCTCATTCTACTTGCTTTTCTAACCTCTATTTGATACTGGTCATGTTGCTAGTAAAAATATGTTTGCAATAGGAGTGTAACGGTACACATACTCATACCAAAAACTTTCAGTACAGGTCTTTCAGTTCAGTACGCATATGTACCAAATGAATGTAGCAAAAGCAGAACCTTTGTGTGTTTCTCCAGAATAACATTGAGGAAGAGGCTGATGATGCTGTACCACTATGCGTGCACCCATACATCCTAATGTGAAGCTGGAAGTTGTTAATATGAATAAAAGTACAGTACAGGCACACATATTTTTTAATGCTGCACCATAATGGATATTTATTTTGTTAAGCTTTGTATTTTTTGCAGACAATATTTGTGTTGCACAATTGTAATATGAAGCTGAAAGCTGCTAAATTGAAAATAGTACAGATCAGGTGGAGTTAATTTTCTAAATGTGCACCTTAATGGATATTAATTTTATTCTTATTTATTTTAGAGAATATTTATTTTGACTTACTTTTAAGTACATGTTAGTTTTTTATTAGTAGGTTGCGGCAGTATTGACAGAGACTTTTCATTTAAGAAAAACAGTCATACTTTGTAAACCACTGTTCATTATACAGAGAAAGAAGCAATCTATGTTTCGTTTCTTTTACCCCCGATTTATCAAAAACATACCAAACCGTGACTTCAAAACTGAGGTACTTACCAAACCGTGACTTCAAAACTGAGGTACTTACCAAACCGTGACTTCAAAACTGAGGTACTTACCAAACCGTGATTTTTATGTACGCCTAGTTTTCAGTCAGTCATAATTTTACCAGGGGGTTGGATAACTAGGGCTGGAGCTGCTGGACACAGTAGGTATACATGCAGCATATACCACAAAAAATAACCAAATTGTTGAGGCCTTCTGGGTTATGGTCTATAGTATAACATCACCTCTGTTGGCTTCATAAGCCCTAGTTTGGCAAACTGTCACACCATCTTACTTCTTAGGTAAACTTCTCTACAAGGGAGAGAGAATTTGCCTAATTCAGGCACCTCCAGCTGGACCTGCATTCTGTGCCATCAGAGATTATGAATGAATTGTGGTTTTCATTAGGGTACTCGGTTTCTTATACATCACCTTGGTCCAACAGCTGCTGAAAGACATTCCTGGATTAAGACTTAAGTGTGGCAAATCAGATCTGACAAATTTGTCTACATAACTATGGACTTATGACTGTGTTCTCCAAATCTAGCACAGTTTTGAAGTGCACTTACAGTCATACTAAGTTGCATGGAGTTGTTTGGACCTATAGCATTGACCCTTATTTGAGCTTAAGACCCTTTGTGGTTCTGAGAGGCGGGTAAAGGCCATTTTTTGTTTGGGGAGTATTTACATCAGCTGTGTATTCTAGTGGAGGCAGTGAGAATGGGGTGTTTCTGGGCTTTAGCCACTGGGACAAGCCCTTGGTTCACATAGGCAGCTTTCATTCCTGAAGGAGCAGAACCTCACAGCCATTTGTTGGCCCAACAGGGAGACTAAAGAGGCTCCCAGAAGGCTAGGCAGCAGGTTCATTTGCAGTTCATTAGTTATGTTTCCAGTTACTATGCCTGCATTTTGAATAATTATTTGTTCCATATTTTGAGCAATGAAACTGGTTGTGTTTTATTTTAGGGAAAAAATTCACGTTGCACCAACTGCATTATGGGTAAAGAAGGTATTTTGTGGATTCAGTGTGTAGTGCTTTCATCAGAGGAGTTTTACCCATCCGTTATGATGTCACAGCAGCCCAGCTGAGGGACTGAAAGCATTGGCAATCTCCTGTCGGACACACAAACGCACACACACGCATGCAGATACACATGCACCGGTTAAACCTGAACAGTGTGTCTTTATGGTGTGTATGAAGCCAGAATATCTCAGTTCACTTCCGGACATGTAGCCAAGATTCAAACACTAATCCTGGGCTTCAGCTGAAGCTCCCAAGAAAAACATGAACATGCAGTGCATCAGTCATTCATTAAATATTAATACATTTACAAGCATCACATTTCTTTAGTATTTAGAATAGAAGCTATCATTGTTTTGATGTTGCATTGTGACCATCAGTTTGAAGCAGATCACGCTATTGTGTTTGTTGGAAACACAGCATATGAAAACAGCAGAATAGTGTGTGTGTCTGTTGGCAGTACAGGATTTTTTTTTCCGCGTGCCTTGCCGCACAGTGGACCTAAAGCAAGTGTTGCAAACATTTTTTCATTTTGCGAGGTTGGAAGTCATCCGCAATAAATTGCCTACTCTGGGAAAACAATTTGAGCGCTCCTAAAGCCCAGGGACCAGCCTGCCCTGCTGAGCTGCTCTTGGCTGTACGGTATCTGCACCTGACAGACAATAGTACTTGAGCAGCGGCTGACCCTGCCATTGCCAAAGTGACAAAGTGTGCGACGGTAATTTTCTGCCTCACATATCTGTCTGATGTTGGCTGAATAAAGAGCGTTGACCTAACTGGGGACGGACTCGTTGTTGGGCTCTGCTCCCCCGCTGCCGTGCGTGTTCAATGTTCAGTGACAAGTCCAGTTGGGGGGGGGGGGTTCAATGGTCAGAATGAGGCCCTTTGACTCCACCATACATCTGCCAAATTTCCATTTGGATAACTCATTGTTGACTGTCGACAAGAAACTTAGGGTGACACTTCCTGTGCTGACCAGTGTCTTACTTAGCTATGAAGATAGACTTATATTCAGGCCAATTGTATATGTTTACAGGCATAAAGTATAAACAACACAGCTTGTGTCACATTGATTACACTCCTGCTGAGGACTGGAAAATTCATTACTCTGCTGCAGCCGTAAATTCTCTGGATTTTATGGCCTGCAACATTTGTTTTGCTTTTGCATTACTGTCAAAAATCTTGGAAACTAAAGTAGAAACATTACAGATCAACTACAGAGAGCAAGCTCCCCCGCCCCCCGCAGTCACATGACCAACCACCTGTACATCCTGATGCTACCCCAGGAGACCTACTCCAGCGTGACACTGTTGTCAGCATTTGGTTTAGGAACGCACGCTCTGCTGGTGCCTCTCCACACGCAGTGGAGACAAACAGGCGAAATAGGCACGATTGTGTCCTGAGCGAGCCAGCTGACACACAGGCGGCATCTCTCTCGCTCTAAGTATGGGAGCCACTGGCATGGGGTGTGTGCTGATGGGGGGGACATTTCCTCAGATGACAGTATCACAGTGGAGGGGCTGCATCTGCAAACTGGAACCTGCTGATTTCTCAGCAGCTGTGTTTGGGGCCTAATTCAACTGAAACCACCCAATGTTTAGGATGAGGGTATTAATACTAATCGATGGCAGCTGTGTGGCATTTGAGCACAAAATCTGAAAGACTTCTAAGGAGGTAGGATATTAATGGCAGTTGTCCATAATTGAATGATGATGTTTTTAAATTTAGTAGTGCTGTAATTTTTGGTCATGTGACACTAGAATGAGTTTATTGGAAGGCCTGTGGATGGGGTTGAAACACATGTTTCTATTGGCTCGTGCTGCTTACCGAAAGCCCGTTATCGCACCTCGGGGTGTATATGGCACTCGCCGTCCCACACGCTAGCAGTGAGGAAACACCTGGCTTCCACCTGAAAAAGAGGCCATCCTGAAAACAACCTTGGCTGGTCAGGACACCCTGTGTCCAGGGATCGATAACCCTCTGGTTGGGTTTTGACTTTGTCTTGTCAGGGTCCCTTCCCACCTTACTACTCGCCACCTACGGGTGGTATGATAATTGGATTTTTCTCATGGTGCTCACGAGTTATTGGCTCACCGCAGCACTAGGGTTGCAAGACTCGATGTTTGCTGAGCTGTAATCCAAGTCCTGTTGACTCCACTTTATCGTTTTTTCACATGAGAGCATGAGATCGAATTCTGTGCATCGCAGGCGAATAATCTCAGTTAGAGTCTTAGATCCCCTCCAGGCTCCTTACGCCATGAAGTTTTGTGATTTTACTCAAATAAATCACTGGACTTACTTTGAAGAAAGATTTCTTGTCATAAAAGGGATTAAATTTTATGTATTCTATATCTAATTTAAATCTAAATCCCTCACAGTCGGTGTTCCCTATTTAAAGCCCTAATGCATCTTGTAACTGAGCTGCTTTCACCATCAGAATAGTATATTTTTCTTTCCTTGGAAAAGCTCAAAGAAAACCAAGCCATTACTTACACACACACACACACACGCGTCTTACATGCATTTTCCTTGAGCTATCAGGCTGACTCAGAAACGTTATATTTTAACATCTTCAATTATCTTCATCTAGCTGCAGTTGGTTGGCTGCACTAACCACCTTATGCCTTCCATCAACACTATGACCAGAATATTTCTCTTCAGGAGCTTCAGTCTGACAAGCAGTTCTTCTGGCCCACACAGCCCACTAAGTCATGTTTCCTCTCCTATGTAGGGACCTTGAATGCCTACTTGCGGCAGAAGGGCCAGGCGGCATCCGACAGCCCCATATGGACTCTAAGTGGTAACCAAGGGGACCGGTGGAGGCAGGCAAAAGTGAACATCCACCCCACCTCATCCTTCCAGGTAAGCAGCCTCTCCCCAAGCCGCTGGCATCTTGCTCCCCTTGTTACCTGTTGGACTTGCTGCACGATATTTATGGAAGCTGGTTCCTCCAGGGCTGTATATCCTCACCCTTAGTCCTAACCCTCTTCTCCAACTTCGCTCTGCCTTGGAGTTGGTTTTATGGGCTGGCGGATCTATGAACTCCCAAATCTTGAAAGTGTCAAGGTGGACAAGTGAGAATCAGTTAACTAAATGAATGCAAATGTGAAGGTTCCCAGGGGCAAATTCCTATGGAGAGATATTGATTTCTTTTATTCGTTCTGCTGAGTTTTGCAATAGACATTTGTGTTAGTCTGGGGAATTGCTCATTGCACAGCTACATAAAAATTGAATACCATGCTGAAATTGAAGTTTAATTAGCTCCATCATCTGGGACCCATTCACGAAGACACTCTATGTACATTTAGAAATGTCAATCTTATTCAGTTTTTTTCAGTATTCTTTTGTTAAGTATTTGATTTCAATTTACTCCAAATTTATAAAAGTGATGTTAGTTCACTTACTTTCACTTAGAGGTAAGTTCTAGAAAGACAAGAGAACCGGAAATCTTGACTTCCCATGGTAAATGAGTTGATCGTCACCATCTCAGTAAGGGAGCACAGGGACAAATTGCTGTAGTGTGTTGGTCCGCTGCAATATTGTGTGATTGGTCACATGGGACCACGGGTGCCTTGATTGCTGATGCTTTTCCATTCCCAGCATGCACCTCAGCCTTTAAAAGCTAAATGCCAAGTTTGGTAATTACTGGAGGTCTCAAGCTGGATGCCCATAGCTAATTCAGTAGCAAAGGTGGGATGTCCAACATCTTGAATTTAGATTGCACGCACCTGCATCTTGATATATACAACACTGGCGAGCCATTAATTAGGATGTACTCCATGTGGTTCATAAATCTCACTGGACTCATTATTCAGGAGTGTGTTGCATGCTGCTTACAATGGACAAGATTGAAAGCAGGGGCATGCCCAAGGACCCCCACTAAAAGGGACCTCAACTAACCTTTTAAAGAAATTTAAGCCCAGCATTTTAAACCCAGTATTTTACAGTATCTTCCCGTATTGAAAAATCAAATGAAATTTGACCCATTTTTTGACTCTGGACTAATCCCTCCCCCATCAACAATTTTTTTAATCTTAAATTTAAATCTTTTTTTAATTGTTTTTAGGTAGCTCACTGTGCTGGTTTATGTTTTGTTATTCTGCAGTATTTTATTTAATAGTTCTTTTTTAGCCCTCTCTTGTCGTTGTTGCAGCTGTATGTAGGTATCTAGGCATATAGGGCAGGTAAGGGGTCCTAAAACGATTATGTGAATGACTCTGTTATGCTTGTAGGAGGAGTTGCCTGTGTGTGCTATTTGGTAATGGCCAGAAGATCTGAGGGAAATTTCCATTTTATCTAACTCCTAACGGATACATGCCCGGTAGCCTTTGATTTTCACCCCATGTTATGTAACGTGTGAAGACACATCTACTAAACTCTGTACCCCCACAGATGGTTCTGGAAGGCATTCGAGGTCCAGGCATCGAGGGCGATATTGCCATAGATGACGTCACCATTGAAGAAGGGGAGTGTGGTGACCCTCCACCGAATAGTAAGTAAGATTTTTTAAGTAAACTTAACAGGTCTTCATGGTGATTCAACATGCATGTTCACCTTTCTAGGTTAGAAACTGGATCATCATAGCAATATTTATGTGATACAAAAGTGGTTATCACATTATAAGCACGAAAAAACAAAAGAAACATTTTATTTTATGTTCTAATCATTACATTTTCATCTGCCCCACACCAGATCTGCGGAATTTGGCCCCTCCTTCAGCCACCCATATATGGCAGCTATGCGTCACCCTTCTCCTGGCCCTGTTTGGCCTCCGAAGGTGACCTTCCTCTGGCAGAGGCTACAGAAGGATCAACCCGGCACTGGCACCAAGAAGGAGTCTCCATACTTGGACCTTCAATTTATAATTACCAAAGATTCATCCAGTGGGATTGCTGAGGAGCACATCGAGGGTACAAGGAGCAGCGAAAACACAAGCGAAAGGGAGAAAAACACCAAGATAAACAACACAATAATAATGAAGATTCTATTATTTTTTAATGAAATATATGCATAGTGCGTTCCCAAGGCTGAGATCTGGAAGTCCATCATTGACTCTTTGTTCTGGAGCTGGGATCGCTCCCAGAGCTGTGGATTCCATCAGAATGGTAGAGGTCTGTTTGTGAAGAAGAAGAAGAGAAGTCTGTAAAGCACAAGGACATGGCTGGGTGTTATTATATAAAATTAGTTGTGTTTTTTTTTTTTTAGTGAGGCTTTTTCCTGCTTTGATGGCCTAAGGAATTATAATCAGGGTCTTAAAAAAAACCTGATCTATTACTATTGAATGCTTTAGGAGTATTAATTGGCCCAGTCCTCTTGTGATCACTGGAAGTATCATCACAAACCACCTAGCTATGTTCTTACGCCTTCGGCTGTGAGTTTTCCTTTCTAGTAATTTCCAAATCTCTTCTTAAACTTTCTCATAGTTTCTTTCTGCCTCCGTTTGCTTTCAGCCGGCAGCGTTTACTCCCCCTGCAGGCCTAAACGGTAATGTTTTGTTTACACGATGGCCCTATGAAAACACTATGCTCCAACGCCCCCATACGGCTTGCCGGCCATCAGCCAATGGCGCCCGGCGGCCCACGCGCCCTAGTCCGTTTGTAAGAAGGTTGCTTGGGGGTTGTGGGGAGGTGGTTGTTCTCTCTAACATCCGTCTGTCGCGACTGGCCCGTCCAAGGAACAGGAGCCGTTGTCTGCCATGAAACCAAGTGCCTTCAGATTTAAAGTAAAAAACGTGACCCTGGAAGATCTAGTAAGCCTCATCCACTGAAGGTTGCAGTGCTACGAGTGGGCTGTTTTCTATAAAATCTCTGGACCTGCTGCCACTGCGTCTAGGCGAAGAATGGGACTGTGATGGATGGTCGATGCTGTCATAAATGCATGGATAAAGAACGTATGCCAACAGCCCAACTTCAGACAATGGAAAACGCGACCAAACTTCCTTGGTTCAATCGTAGGCAATTTCCATACGACAGCCATGGCCTGTGAGCTTGTAACAGACAGCGACACCCAAGCAGGACTCAATTCGGTGAACTATGAATGTAGATCAATGGGCTGGGGTCTGGATACCTGGAGCTCAATTATTGGAGAAAACTGGAAGAAAATAAACAAACAAACAAACAGTCCCTTGTACAAGTGATGGCCCTACTTTTTGAGAGAAACCCCACCCGCGACTTGAGGGCCCTCAGCGTGCTAAGAAGGGGCAGCTCTGTCACATCCTAGGACCACGAAGGCGAGGGACTACCCGCCATCGGGACCTTACGGAACGGCTGTCTCGAAGAGCTCGCTTTACACCACAGTGAAATCAGGGCACCCTGCGCCCTCCCCGCCTCTGCCATTTCTATCCAGCTGTGTGGATTCTGACAAAATTATTTTATTACTCAAGCGAGAACGTGACTCTGCTTTTACACAAACTGTATGACTTTGGAACTACCTGAGACCATTCATTACCTTAACCAGCTGGTTTTTGAAGATGTATTGTAAGATCAACCCTCATATCATTGGTTATGATGACACTCAAAGACTTGTTTTTTTTTCCTCCTCTTTTTTTTTGTTCTGTTGATGATCTGACGTTTTAACTTCATATAACAAAAGTTAATTAACTCTTTTCGTTTCTCTTGGGAACATAACCCCTTGTTTCTTGAGACCCTTGCGTTACGAGAATATTGGAAGGATCAGAAAACAATATGCAAATAAATTTGGTGAATAAATTATTTAAACGAGAGTTCTATTAGGTAACATTTGTGAGTATTCATACAAAAAGCACAAGATGTAACAATAAACATTCAATTCAAGGCCTCATTTATCGCTTATTATTCCATAGATTTTCTCACCCAAATTTAAAGTGATATCCCTACATCTTATGACAAGAAGAGAAAAGAAAAAAAATTTACATCTGTGTTCAATAAAGCTTTTTTCGGGTAAGGTGTGACTTATTGCATGTGTGTTTGCTGTTTTATAATATCAAAAATATAACAAAAGCTCATGTTACAATTAGGCATTTGACTCCCATGCCGTAAACCATCACAGCTCTGTGTTTGATAGCTTTGTTTATTCTTGTGTTATGTCAGCATTAAGCGAAACCTCGTGAACGCTTGTCTCAAGTTCGAAATGGATGGAAAAAAGGACAAATCCGTACGCCGTGTCTTGCAAATTGATCCTTATTTCAATTATTTTTGTATAGTTATTTTTTTAAAGCTTTTAGTGTGCTGACACTGGATGAGAGCAGACCCCTTCCTCCTTGTTTGATCGCACATAGCTACCACCAGCGACTTGATTGTGAAAGCATCCTCTCTTGCTTTTTACCATATGGTGCTTATTCAGTGTAAATCAGACCTGATGTCAAAGGGTCGACAAAAAGTCCCCTCCCCCAACCCATTTGACACAGTCGTAAAGCTTTTACTGATATCAATATACAATTCAAGTGTTTACTGCTTACAATTAAATTCATATACATGGAATTTGACATTAACTGTCATCTTCTCCAAAAAGTAAAATTAAGCCCTCATACTTCGATTCCAATTACGTTTTCCAGAACTTATTCTTTGTGGCTATAATTATCCTCTAAATCCGTTCATATGTATGTCATATATAAGCCCAATATAGACATATATATGTGATTTTTTTTTGTTTTTCCCTTTATGATTATAGAGTATAATTAAAAATAAAAACATCTAAGATGCTTACTTTCCATTATGTGTGCTTAATAGTTTATTTAACAAGTTTGTAAGAATACGGATCTCATTTACTGTTCTTTCATTGTAACTCTACTGTCTTACCATGCTCAGACATTTCTATCTGTTAAATACATGTTAAAATGTTCACGTATAAATTGTAAAACACATGATTATGTTTCTTAAGATAATAAATAAATTGATAAACAGGCTTTCAAACATCATAGTCACAGAACTCGTCGCTGCAAAGCTGCAAACCCATAAGATGGGTTGAATTGTATTTATATGGAAATCTTGGGGAAATATGTTCAGTGCTACTTTAGATCTGCCCTCTATGAAAAGATCCAGAGGTATTTTTGTACCATATTTTCGCTCCTCCATGGAGGTCAGGACAACAAAGTGCTGTTGTTTTCTACTTCCTTGTATAAAAAAGAAAATGGATGAAGAACCCTGGAATTTATTTGTGCTGAAACGTGCAATGATTTAGTCATCTATACTTTTCATGCGACTTGGACACATCTCATAAGGATATATGCTAAATTGATGGATAATGGGTGCTTGTTTTTGTCACGCTTGTATGAAGGACCAATGTCTGTCCATGAGTTTGAGCATTTATTGTTGGTTTATTGTACCCCAAGCCTATATTGGTGTCATTCTATCATGTTGAAGGACATTTTCGCATATATTAACTTACACTGCAATTAATGGACTGTAAAATATAACATTTTCGGGCAGCTCATCAAATACTGTGGAGATGTCCTTCCAGATCGGTTTTTAAATAAATAATTACCTTCTGAAATTATTTTTGTTCCCATTTCCAACATATTAGGAAAATTATTTTTGCTAAATTTTATTTATTTTTGTTAAATATTATGCAAGTTTAGGAAGTGTTTAATGGCTCAAGAGACCAAGGTGCTCAGGTCGCAAGTTGAAGTAGAATGACAAATCAAACAGTATTTCCTACTTTTGTCGTGAGGACAGATGACGACATTTCACGCATGATGCCTGTGTGCATATTGGGGAGGAAAAATCAGCACTGATAGTGAATCAGCCATGGAAATAGTAAAAAAAAATGTGAACGCAGACTGGAGCCATACAAGGAATTAAACAGAAATATATATATTATATGCTTGTCAAACACAGGAGGAAACAATCAAACCAAACCTAATGTTACCTTGACACTGGGAACAAAGTCAATGCAAAATTATTATAATTCTGCCTTCCAAGAATACTACGGCAATACTGTATATAATTTTAGCTATGATGACAGCATTTTCTAAAATTTCCTTCTGTTTGTTGTCTTAGTTTTTGTTTTGTTGGTGCATTACAGAGGATTAACATCCTTTCTGTTGTACCAAATAATGAACAAAAATTAGTGACTTCTCAAATCAATGAGATGCCTTAATTCCACTTATTTTTCGCATAGAATGTTAGCCTTCCACATGGATATACTGTATATCATTTTCTCTATGTTAATTGTTTTTTTCCTTTTGCCTGAAAGAGAGACCATGCTGTGCATTTGTTTGCTACTTAGCTTCACTTGTGCCCACAAACCAGCCAAAGGGACTCCTGGGGGTGTGGAATACTGGGTGTCGTTGGGAGGGGGGCTGAATTATACAAATGGACCTCTGGACTCCCATCAGCTACAGCACATCTGCATCAGCCCCCACCCTACTGCACAGCGCATCCATTTAGCATATGGTTTTCTGATCTAGTAACCCCCCCCATAAGACTGTAGTCAGTACACAGAGGGATTATGTGAGATTTGGGCATTTGCTGTTTTACTGCTAACCAAAAGGCTTAATTAAATAGTAAATAAATTGATTGGCTTAAGCAATACAACTGACGTATGACCTTTCCAGCATAACAACTGTTTAATTACTTAATAAAATTAGTCTTCTAGTGGCAGATTTATGAGTCACAGAAATTATGAAGATATCATGCAACTTATTTGAGCTGATGATTTTTCTTAATAGTAAAATTGTTTAGTTTCTTAATTTTCAGCTGTTTTGGAGATAGCTATAGTCATTCTGTTGTTTTATGTATTGAACAGCTAGGTTCCTGCCCTCGTGTGAATAGGAAGGATCTCTTTCGCAAACTTGATGAGGCAGACAGGCATTTGAGAGAAAGCCATTTAGGTCATATAATACAGTGGACATTTCTAATTCTGTCAAAGATGTTTATAACTTATTATTTTTATTCACTTCTCCTATATTAAAATATTACTTGTGCTACATATGAAGGTTAAAATGACCCTATCATCCAATGTAATAAGACACATGAGGAAATATCAAACACACCAACTGAGGAAGGCTTCTAAAAAAATCTATTTGCTATTACGATTGAGACGGAAGGAGTGCAGACAAGCATTAACAGCCAATCACGTTGCATCAGATGGACAACAGGGTCACAACACAAGAGGACACTCTAGGTAGAGGATCAGTAGAACGTGGTGACAGAAAACATGGAAAAAGGTAATTACAGCATTATACTCGAAAGTTGCAATTATGTTATTATGTATTTCAAACTTATAATTACACAATTATGTGTATATAGTAATGGCTTCATGTCAATTTCAAGCAGAACCACCTGACAGAATGGCAGAATGTTTCCCTTGTAGCAATGTTTCCATTTGTCAGAGCTATTATCTTTCCAAAAGCAGAACAATTAACACCAATTAACACTGCAACAGAAATGCATAGAGTGGGTGTGAAACTTAGCACAGACTCCTCTGTCTGCCAAAAGGCAGAGAACTGATTCATAAGAGGCAAGGGGAGCTCAGCATTTCTCAGCCCAAGTGGACAAAATTGTTGGTACCATTCGTTCAATGAAAGAAAAACTCACAATGGTCACAGAAATAACTTTAATCTGAAGTAGCAATAAATAAAAATTCTATGAAATTTAACCAATGAAAAAAATAAAGTCATGGAACAGGCCTGGACAAAAATGATGGTACCCCTAGAAAAGACTGAAAATAATGTGATCAAAGGGACATCTTAATTCAAGGTGTCCACTAATTACCACCACAGGTGTGTACAATCTTGTAATCAGTCAGTGGACCTATATATAGGGCTCCAGGTAGTCACTGTGTTGTTTGGTGACATGGTGTGTACCACACTCAACATGGACCAGAGGAAGCGAAGGAAAGAGTTATCTCAGGAGATTAGAAAGAAAATTATAGACAAGCATGTTAAAGGTAAAGGCTATAAGGCCATCTCGAAGCAGCTTGATGTTCCTGTGACTACAGTGGCACATATTATTCAGAAATTTAAGATCCATGGGACCATAGCCAACCTCCCTGGACGTGGCTGCAGGAGAAAAATTTATTGACAAATCAAAGAGATGGATAATACGAACGGTAACAAAAGAGCCCAGAAAAACTTCTAAAGAGATCCAAGCTGAACTTCAAGCTCAAGGACCATCAGTGTCAGATCGCACCACCTGTCGTTGTTTGACCCAAAGTGAACTTCATGGGAGATGACCAAGGAGAACACCATTGTTGAAAATTAAATTATAAAAAAGCCAGACTGGAATTTGCCAAACTACATGTTGACAGGCCACAAAGCTTCTGGGAGAATGTCCTATGGACAGATGAGACAA
>JABFEA020000029.1:3565107-3575254 GCA_019775915.2 Cyphomyrus plagiostoma
ATCCTTTCATTCCTAACACATTACCCAGTTCATATCAGTATAGATATACAGCATGATTTTTTCCCCATTGAGATCTGTTTTCAAAGCGTTCCTTTAATTTTTTTGAGCAGTGTATATAGTTCAGTTTCCCAGGGAATCCCATATGTTTAGTGTGCTGTAGAGTCATGTTATGTTGTTTCTTTTTTGTTGTAGTTGTTTACATGATTTCCATGGTTTTCCCAATAGAGATCATACATTTTTACCTGTTTCCTACATCTGAAAGTTCTCCATTTTCATGACAAATTATATTTTCTTTCTATCACAGGGCTGCAAGCAGGAAAAAAATTATGTCTTCTGATATACTTTCAAACCCTAGTCTAATAAACTTTTAAAATGTTTAAAAATAGGTATTTTGGGCTGTATTTAAAGAATCTATGATAAATGTGTATTTTATCAGTTCTTGTTGAGCAGAAATATTACAGCATTTGTTTCATAACAGCATCACGCACATCTGAACAACATTCACAGCTACCAATTTGAAATCCCTTTGGAAATACATATCAGAACTGAAAGTTATATCTGCAAACTACAAAGTGATGACTTATGAAAAATGAACCATAGGGTGAATTCCTTAATGTATTCCCTTCCCAGAATCCTGTACTTTTTAAACTATCCTACATTATTTATTTACCCAGAAGACCTTGTCTGGTGCAATGTGTGGTACATAAATCACAGAGACACAGACACACACCTAAGGATTACCCTCTGTTTTTATTCATATCTTTTTAACCAAAACAGGAAAAACAAAAAGAAAATGACAATACATTTTGGTTTTTCCCTCACTTACAACAAGCCACATGCATGCAATATGACATCATTAAAAACAATATGACATATTTTGTTTACTATGTGATGTTGTACCAAGCATACAGTATTCATACCCTTAATTAAATTCTGCTTTCAATAACAATTTGTTTATATATTGTCTTTATGTATTGTATCTATTAATTGATAAGCAGATTACGCCATTTCACGTTTACATCATGCTCTTGCTCCTATGACATATAATGATTAAAATGAGTTTTATGTCAAAGCAAAACGCTACCGTAACATGTTACCTTTTCTGCAACCATAACAATATACAGTGGTACCTCAGTTCTTGAACACATTAGAACTCGAATTTCTTAAAAGTCGAACCAACCAGTTCGAAAAAAAATTACCTAGAGGTCAAGTTGAATCTCGGAATTCAAACTGTGAACGCTGATCTAAGATAACTTGCACAGCTTCAGTCTCAGCCTCGCATTAGCTGTGATAGCATTGTGCATGTTTACACTAACTGAACACATATATTTAGACAGTAAAAATACATTTAGACAATGATAGACAGTAACAGTAATTATTATATAATAAAATGCAATAATTTATTTAAAAATAAAGATTTTTTATTCATTATTTTAATATTAATAGTAAACTATTAATACATTTAATTATAATTATATTTTCGTGCCGAGCAGGGACGGAACAGAGACAAAGGCACACATGTCAGGGTATCAAGGAATTGGAGTTTAATTACAGGTAAGGTAGGCAAAACGCAGACGGACAATACAATGACTGCACTGGGGAAACAAACTGAAACGCGGACGAAATACAGAGGACTAATGACAACAAGCAGATACAGCTGATGACACGGGGATTCCACACGGGGTTAACAAGGGGGCGTGGCACACGGAAGACGATCGGGGCAGGACACATTGTTTGGATACATTTATTTTCTTCCTTTACAATTTACTGTTTTGCTAAATGTGCTTAGCACAGTACATGCTCTTCTTGTTTTATCCTGTCCATTTTGTGCTTAAATGCTAAAAAAAACCAACATGTTTATGTGTAATTTTTGGGGCCGGGAACCAATTAATTCCTTATGGGGAAAATTCGATCACAACTCGAACTTGAACTTTTCAGGATTCGATCCAGAGATCTGACCGGATTAAATTCGAGTTCTGAGGTACCACTTTATAGCAATTCCATAAACTTCAAATTTGTTTCATCAGAGCATAAGACACAGTCCATAGGAATTTACGAATTTACACCCTTATGTTTTTGTACGGCCCCCAAGAATCATTCATACTGGCAATGCTGAAGAGTTTGCCTTTGAGATGCTGAATCCTGCCACGGAAATCTCACACATTTAACTTTGGGTTTGAGGCTGCCTCATGAACCGTTTTTCTCACAGTGTGTGCTGGCAATGTTCTAGTGTTGTCCTCTCCCTGCTGAGGTAGCAACTGTCTCCATGGCTTTGAACTTCCTTACGACGGACAGCATGGCGACAAGATTTGTTTTTTTTAGGAATCTTTAAAAAGCTTTGCTTTTACAAGTAATCCTAGAATTTACTATTATATTGACAATGATGAAGGATTTTGACACTAATGTGTTATAATCTGTATATATTTCAAAGGTACATGGATTAGAAAGTTCTAGAAGCTGTGTACAAATCAATACACGACAGAAGGGTACAGTATAATAATTTATTATTTATAGTTCATTTTTATTGTGGGCTGCCAATAGCTGATGGCTTTCATTTTTAAAAACACCACACAAATTGGGAAACATTGTATGCTTGTTGTTTCTGAGTTGTGTTACATCTTAGGCTGTCACTTAATCTGAGTAAAACTTACATAATCATTTACATTCTATTCACATTCTGTCTATGATGTTTTTCTTACACTTAACAAGAGTATAAGCAAGGTGTTAAATATGGATGGCACTGTTTATTATTAATGTCATTAATATTTATAACTTGCGTGTGAATATACTTCTGTACAAAAACAGAATAGTAAAATATTTACTGAGCAAAACTGAGTTTCAGTATCCAGCAGGAGTTTTCAAACCTGAAACACATTCCCTTAACCAGCACCAGACCCACACTGAGGAATGAAGAGTGAAGAATGTTAAGTAATAAACTTCAGAAGGTAGTAGATATGTCAATGCAACACCCAACCAAGAATGGGATTAGCAGTCCTGTGGGAAAAATCTCTGTCCCTGTAGTAATCATCAAAAGGTGGTGGAGATACACTTTTCAAGTCTCTTTTCAGTGGGAGACTGTTATAAAGGCAAGAAGAGGGACACTGACGTGGCTCTGCTGTACGTATCGCTGTTTATCTAATATTCTCCACAGAGGAATCAGAGGAACCCGGGGAGTCCGAAACCGTAGCTGAAACTCTGGCAGGGAGGTTGGGTGATCGGCGTTGGTACAGATGGGAGGCAGGCAAAAAACACAGTTGGAAATCCAGGCAGGGGTCAGGCGATTGGCGCCCGTCCAGAAGGGGGACAGAGGTGAAAAACACGGTCGTGAGTCCATGCAGAGATCGGGCGATTGGCGCCCGTCCAGAAGGGGGACAAGCAGAAACTCGGAATCTAGGAAACATGGCAGAAGTCAGGACACAGATAAACACATGCCGGGGAAAACACTCAAACTCAGGGCACACCATGAAAATCTTGCAGCAATTGGAGAGCAGAGTTGTCTGATATAGGGAAACCAAAATCGGGAAAACAAGACACAACTGGGAGAGGAGTGTCTGGAATGCGAGCAGCCGGTACGGCCAAAAAAAAAGGTTCAGAGGATGCAGAAACTCCGGTAAGCCCTATCGATTGGAACCCCTGCAGGGGCATGGCTGAGACAACGATGGGGATTCCTCAGTGCTATCCATAACAGTACCGACCACCCCGGCGACCGCCTCCAGGCAGATGAGATGGGAGTTCCGAACAACAACGATGAAGGTCCACAACCAACGAGGGATCCAGAGCAAAATGGGCTGGCACCCAGGAGTGTTCCACTGGGCCATCCCCTGCGGCGGATGGCTAACAGCTGGCGGACTGTGAACACCTCGCCCCCATCCACCAATTGGGTCGGGGGTGAAGGCAGACTTGAGGAAGCCAAAGGGCTGGTCACATGAGGTCGAAGCAGGGACACATGAAAAGCCGGACTGACACACCGCATGGAACGCGGAACCTGAAGGCTTACCACAGAGGGACTGACAACTTTAGAGACCAGAAATGGCCCAACAAAACTAGGGGCCAGCTTATGGGACTGGGCATTTAGAGGTAAGTAATGAGTGCTCAGCTAAATCCACTGCCCAACCCAGTAGACAGGCACGCATGAGAGGCGCTTGTTTGCGTAACGCTCCATCCGTGCTCTGGACCGCAGCAAAGATGAATGGACTAGATGCCAAGCGCAACGACAGCATTGCAGGAACTGATGCACTGCAGGAACTGTGACCTCTTCTTCTAGGGCCAGAAACAGAGGAGGCTGGTATCAAAGGCAGCACTGGAAAGGAGACAAACCAGTAGCAGACACAGGTAGGGAATTATGAGCATATTCTATCCAAGACAGACATTTACTCCATGAACTGGGGGAGTCGGAAGCTAGACAGCACAAAATATGCTCTAAATCCTGGTTGGCATGCTCTGTCTGACCGTTAGTCTGAGGATGAAAACCTGAAGACAAACTTGTGGTAGTACCGAGTAACGTGCAGAACTCCTGCCAAAACTGTGAAATGGGACACGAACTGGGGACTTCTGTCAGAGACCCTATTAGTTGGCAGTCCATAGAGCTTGAATACATGGTCAATCAATAATTGAACCGTCTCTCTAGCAGTAGAGAGCTTAGGGATGGGGATGAAGTGGACAGTTTTTGAGAATCAGTCGACCACAGTAAGAACGCTTGTGTTCCCCTCTGACAGTGGAAGACCAGTCACAAAATCCAAAGCAATATGTGACCAGGGTCGCTGAGGTACAGGTAGGTGCTGCAACAGACCAGCCGGAGACTGAGTCTTATTTCGTGCACAGAGCTGGCAAGCAGCGATATAGCCCCAAATGTCCCAAAGCATTGTGGGCCACTAAAAACGTTGCTTTAAAAGGGTGACAGTTCCCTGGATTCCTGGGTGGCAAGCTAGGAGGGACACTGGAGCGTTCGGGGACATATAAACTTGGGTACATAGAGCCTGTTTGGAGGACCCACTGGAGGAGGGTGGAAGAATCAATGAACATCCGGGACTGCCTCCTCAATATCGCAGGCTACGGCTCCAACAAAACGGCTGGGTGGCAGAATGGGACTGGGGTCGTTCCTACGGTTCTCCCTGTCAAACTGTCAAGACAGTGCATCCGGCTTGCAGTTCTTTACTCCTGGTCTAAATGAGAACAGAAAGTTAAAATGGGCAAAAAACAGGGACCACCTAGCCTGGCGGGCATTCAGGTGTTTAGCGGTCCGTAAGTATTCCAGGTTCTTATAGTCAGTCAAGACCAGGAACAGGTCTGTCGTCCCCTCCAACCATTCCTCCAGAGCCAACTTCACCGCCAGCAGTTTCCAATGTCATAATTCCTATTGACTGACGTCAGCTTATGAGAGAAAAAGGCACAGGGATGCACCTTGTCATCCTTAACCCTCTGGAGGCGTACTGTATCTTTCTTGTGTATTTCAGTTCATAACTCGCTGAAATCTTATTATAGAAACATGAAAAATGCTGAATGCTGAATAAACCCATAATCTGTCTACTTTTCAAATTGCCCATTGTCGGATGTATTAAACTTTTTAAAATTAGGTTAAATTAGCAAAAAAGTAAACCATGTCATCTTACTTTATTTTACCTGCATCGGGGGCGTGTAGTACCCCTGTCACCCGAAGATCGCTATTCACATTCTAAATAGTCACATTTGCGTGTATTCAAATTGCATTTGCATGGAAATTTGATGAACACCACAATGGTGAAACACGATCCAGATACATCCCCATCAGCGCCATGAAAGGGGGATAGGGACGTGGCCAGGTGACAATGGCTCATTCATGCACATTAAAATTGTTAAATATTCAATGAAAGGAGCCAGAAATAGCGACATGAGTCAGCTTTTTCTTATTTATTTATCCAACTGAATGTTGCAACTACACCATTTAGTCATCTTCATGTAGCCAAGACTTTGGTGATCAGATATCTGGGATCAAAACAAACTGCCAAGATTGCTTAAAATCTGACATATTTACGGTATACATTAAAATAAAGATGAGTGTAAAGGCAAAATATATATAAGAAATAATTTATTTGCCATGAATTATGATATTGAATGAAATGTGCGATCATGCCCCAGTCAGTGAAAGTGTGTTTCCTACCCTTAGACCCCAGAGGGTTAACAGAGCGCTGGGACAGAATGGCCCCAACTCCTGTACCTGAGGCATCCACCTCGATGATAAACTGGTGAGATGGATCGGGTAAGTGCAAAATAGGAGCAGAGGTAAACCTATTCCTTAGGTCAGCGAAGATGTCTTCAGCATCAGGAGTCCACTGGAATGGAACCTTGGAAGATGTGAGAGCTGTGAGAGGGGCAGCAACCATACTGTAACCCAGGATAAAATGCCGGTAGAAATTGGCAAACCCTAAAAAGCATTGCAGATCCTTCCATGTGTGAGGCTGCGGCCACTGGTTGACAGCCTTCACCTTGGCGGAATCCATTCTGACAGTACCCACTGCGAGAATGAAGCCCAAAAAGGAGATGGTGCGTTGGTGGAACTCACACTTCTCGGCCTTCACAAATAAGCCACGTATTAGGATGAATTCGCGGACGATTATGTCGTCCGCGTGACACAAAAATTGATCCATTTACTATAGTATTCTGGGAAGTTATGATCATGGATTAATTCTGATCATGTGTGGATGAATCGTCCTGAAATTCAGATCAATCGTCCATGATTCACCAGGAATGTCACCAAACTGTATGAACATGTTGCTTATCGATCCCCTGTAAAAACCCCTACTTCGCCGACTTCGCCGTAAATAACTTAGGCTCATAAAAGGAACCAGGATAATAATCTTGGTTGTTAAATCATCAAGCAGAATGCTTATCTTGGTTTCGGGGATAGGGGGGCGGGTCGGTATGCAACACCCTGTAGTGTCTTACAGGGGGGGAGGCATGGGACAATTAAGAACATCTGGCGCAACGACACCTATCTTATTGCAAGCAGAATCACTCGGACAAAAGCGGGAATTGGAACACCCTATATTGCCTGGGGGGAAAGGGTGAGCCTGGCCAGCTTACCCCCTGCCCACACGTAACCCTAAATTTAGTATAAAGGAAGGGGGAGATTCCAGTACCGACCAGAGTTCAGCCGTGGGATAGAGCACGCATCACCCAGCACTTTCTCGGAACTCACGTGTTGGTCTACTGCCAGGACTGAAAGGGCTCCCCAGTCCGTGTGTGAAGGTGGGTGATGATGGCACGTCCAAGTGTAAATAGCTTTGCAACTGCTTGTGCTTTCTTGCAAAATATCATCACCGCTTGTGATAATATTGTGTAATTTTCTTTTATGTTTCTTGCTTCTTTTGTCACTGCTTATTGTCTGTATCTTTGCATCTTTTTATTATTATTAGCTATAATATATATACATATTTGATACCGTGTTAATATGAGTCATTTTGCATTGCCTTCAATATGATAGCTTAGTATTGATGATTAATGTGAAATTATTTTGTATTACATATTAAAGTGTATTTGAGTGAACCTAAACGTACCTGTTTGTTCCTTCAAAAGCCCTATATCCCTCTCATCCAATTTTAATACAAACCATTCACTAGGAGCCTCTGGAGGACTTCGCGGACGTACTGCACATGATCCCTCTCATTCTCTGGAAAGATCAGTATGTCATCCAGGTACACAAACACGAAGCGAAGGACCTCGTTGACTAGGTTCTGGAACAAAACAGGAGCATTAGTAAGACCAAAAGGCATCACCAGATACTCATAGTGACTGCTTGGTGTGTTCAACATGGTGTTCCATGCGTCACCCTCCCTGATCCTGATAAGATGGTAGGCATTCCTTAGGTCTAGTTTCGTGAAGAACCGTGCCCCCTGTAACTGGTCCAGGACAGAAGATAACAATGGCAGGGGGTATCAGTTCTTAATAGTAATCTCATTCAAACCTCTATAATCAATACAAGGGTGGAGTGAACCGTAATTCTTGCTAACGAAAAAGAAACCTGCCCCCGCGGGTGATGAGGGTGGTTGTATAATGCCAGCTGCTAAAGACTGTCCTATGTATTCCTCCATGGCTGGCCTCTCTGGAGCAGAAAGGGAATATAGACATCCCCTAGGTGGACTAGTACCCGGGAGCAAGTCGATGGAACAATCAAAAGGGCGATGAGGTGGAAGGGCCGACGCACGGGGCTTACTAAACACCTCCTGAAGGTCCTGGTATTCAGCAGATATCTTGAAGAGGTCCCCCCAGAAGCTGTCGACACCACCAGTGACCAGGCAGAGTGTAGGGAGTAAGAATAGCATGATGGGGTCCAGGCAGTGAAAAAAACCCTTCCCCATTTGATCTGAGGGTTGTGCCTGAGGGACCAAGGGTGACCTAACACTAATGGGACCTGTGATGTGTGTCAGTTACAAACAGAGAAATGCTCTCGACATGGTTGCCAGACAAACGGAGACTCACTGGGATAGTAGCTTGGGTCACTGTAGCCATTCGTCTTATCATGAGGGATTTAGCCACCAGGGGCACTTGAATTGGCGTTGTGGGTATCTTCCACTGCTGAACCAGTGTCTACAAAACTGTCCTCTGCCCCAGAATCAATCTGGATAGCCAACGACTGCTGCTCATTCCCCCATAACAGCATGGCCAACAATATAATGCGTTGGGGAGAAGAGGGCAAACCTGAAGCCACGGCCACCAGTACCCTCCTCCTTACTGGTGGCCATGCCCCTTTTACAGGACATGAAGCGACAAAATGTCCCATCTTTCTGCAATGCAGGCACGCCCAGGAAGAAAGACGCTGCTGCCGTTCAGCAGGTGATAACTGAGCCCTGTCAACCTGCATCGGTTCCAGCATGGCCTCTAGGGGATTAACAGTGGGCTCGGCGGGCCGGGGAACACTAGCTCTTCCCCACCGTTCCCTCGCACACTGGCAAAGTCGATTGTCCATGCAGAGAGCTAGGTCGATGAGGTCTTCTAAACCATCAGGGAGATTGGAAGTGGCCAGCCTTCAGACAACCCCTGGTAAAAAACATGTCATGGAGCTGTCCTTCCCCATTCACAAGACATCGCCAGGGTGTGGAAATGAATAGAATAATCAGAAACAGAGCGACATCCCTGGCGAAGCTGCTTTACCTCACGTGTTACTTCTCTGCCAGATTTGGAGCAACAAAAAACACGGCTCATCTCTTCCGCGAAGCTGAAAAAGCGCACACAGATCAGAGCTTCAGTGTCCCAGGTTGCAGTCCCCCATTCCCTTGCTGGTCCGTTAAGCAGGGTAATCAACGACCCTGGAGAGGAGTGTCCAGAACGGGAGCAACTGGTACGGGCAGAAAAACTGGTTGACAGGACGCAGAACCTCGGGAAAGCCCTATCGATCAGAACCCCCGGAGGGTCGTGGCTTAGACAACGATGGGGATTCCTCAGTGCTATCCATAACAGGATACTACACATATTTTTATGCAGCCACCATTTTTTATTACTATTATTGCTCATCAGTTTGTTTGTCGTGATCAGCAAACAAACCATAAAGAGGTTTTATGCATTTCCCATTGTCCGCTTGTGAAATTGTCTGTTGTGACAGGAACAGAAGACGCTCTGTGTTCCGAGTTGTATGTACCCCTGAGGCTCATGAACTCTGTGCAGGAAAACAGGCATTTTTTGTTGGCCACTGAAACTTGAGATCTTCACTTAAGTGCCTAGAACTGAAACAAGCAAAGGATTGGAACACATTTCTTTAAGGTGAACAAGATATCTGTTGTACGTAGGAACAACACAAATTTAACACCAAAATGAAAAGCTAAAAGACATAAAGGATATACACTTTATAAGCCAAATTTCACCATGTGTGACTCCTGGGGACTTCAAATGTCATGTTTACTAAATCTTGGAACTTATTTGTTTTTAATCCATCATGTATTCACTGTTTCTCAATATTCCTCACAAGCTATTGACCTTTCTTTCAAATGGCATGAAAAGACAGCTGAAAACAAAGACATTGTTTTTCTATAAGAAATCATTAGCATTCGAAGGTGACTTCTCAGTTTTTTTCTTTTCTTATCCTGCCACAATAAGAGATCAATGTGGTGGGGGGGGGGGGGGGGGGGGGGGGGGGGGGGGGGGGGGGGGGGGGGGGGGGGGGGGGGGGGGGGGGGGG
>JABFEA020000029.1:3580529-3600879 GCA_019775915.2 Cyphomyrus plagiostoma
CGGACATTTCTTTGCTGACTTCGCTATGATGCGATGTGTATGACGTGTGTGGACTGTGAAGCACTGGCAGTGTCCGTTGAGAAAATGCATACAATGTGACGTTTTTAAAATAGATGCATCTGACTGGCATTTGAACTGAGGCGTGTAATAAATAATGATACTGTTCTGTGAGGATGTGCTGTTTTCTCTTTTTTTTCCCCATCCCATTGAGACCACTATGTCCGAGACCAAGACAAGACCGAGACTAAAGTCGAGACCAAGACAAGACCGAGACCAAATAGTGTCGAGACCAAGACAAGACCAAGACCACAAAAACTGGTCTTGAGACCAATCTTGAGACCTCGAGATCTCGAGAACTACAGCACTAATTGTTACCACCTGTTTCCATTCCTTTTACCTTAATGGTTTTATAGTGACCAGCTGTGTCTTGTTCTCTTGCCCTATTTAGCCTTGTTCCTCCCATACCATCCTTGTGAGGTTGTTAGTATTTGACCATTACTTTGACTTCAAGGTCCTGGGTCTGCATACCCCTTTTACCTGATTGCCATGCCTGATCATTTTTGACCATGCATATGCCGTGTGCTTTGGTATCTTTGCCCATCTTCCCCCTGGTGTGGACCCTTATCTTTTGACCATGCTCCTGTTATTGCCTTTCACTGTATCAGCTTCGGTTCACAGTAGTAAATCTTTTTGTCTTGCTCATCTCACAATAATCTTTCTTCGTCTGCCCATGATACTGAAACTACCATACCCTCCACCCATCTTATCTTTTGCTTCACTGTTCACTCTTTCAAATAATTATTGTGAGCCATTGTCTAAGCTAGAAACCTTGTTTCTGGGTTTATTTTTCAAGTGAAACGTCACCCACGTTCAACAAAAGCTCCCTTTCACATTAATATTCAGGTAGTGAGTAGATAATGATTCTGTGAGGTTTAGTGCTTTAAGCGAGATGCAGTGTTATGTTATTTGGTTCCATCTCCACAGTGTTCTTTGTAATTGACTGCATCACTCCTCCAGAATATTCTTCAGAGGTTTTTCAGAAGTAATGAGTGAACTTTACCTTAATTTTGTAGCTTTCCATCCATTCATCCATCCATCTTTCCATCTGCCAATACATCCATCTTCTGACCACTAATTCCAGAAGGTAGTGGAATGTTCTGGAAGTGTTGACATATTTAATTATCAGAACACATACACACTCTGGGCAAATTAGACCGGCAAGTACAAATGTATGTCTCTGGATCGCCAAAGGGAATTAGGGTGTACAGTAGCAACACAAACTGCACTCATGTAAAGCAGTGAATGGGTTCAAACCCCCCACCCTCGAGGGATGAGGTCAGTGCTACTGACTGAGCCTCCATTCAAATTATGTTCCCTGCCATATATTTTTAAAATTTATGTAAGACTAAACCTCTGAATTGTGCAGATGTGTTCATTAGCTAGACATCTCCTCAACCATTATAGCAGTCATTTCCAATGAAGTAGACATGCAATAATGGCAGTGACTGGGCCAAATTAGAGTCCAGGCAGGTTGCAAATGATTGATACAGCAGTGAATGACACCCAGTCACTGGCATAGACTGTTGCACCATTATCTGTTACCATCTGCCATCTTGTACTTCAGGTCTGACGGTTGAAATGCATTTAGCATACAAGGCAGGAGCAGAACACTGTCTCACACAATGTCTTTTATATGTCTCCAGAGTGACATTGTTCCTGAAGGAAGAAACACATTTATGCTGAAATAAATGACCTCCCTTTAAGGTCTGTAGAATCTTTGGTCCAGGTTCAGTAAAATAATGCTAGAAAGGGCTCTGTTTGCTTTGGACAGAACAAATACCTGAATTTTTTCTTCATTTTCTGTCTCTTTATCTGTTTTCCTCCCAGTCATAATGTTTCAGAACTAGGGATTGATTTAAAAATAGGCATTACGGTACCACTGGGCATCCTAGACCATCAGCTGTCACATTATCAGTCTTTCCTCATACCTCATTCGTCGACACAAGAAAATAAATTTATGAGGAAGAAAATAATAATAAAGTTTCCCTCTCTTATTCTCCAAAACCCATATCTCCTGTCAATCTCGTCACGATTTTCACTCCTGTGAATACGATTAAGGGATTCATATCGGCGTCAAAGATTCTCCAGACATTAATTTTCTCAGAATTTCCAAATTTGTGCTGATGGGTCACATGACTTTCCAATAAACATGGTTCAGTCATGAGGCCCTTAAAGGGGGGGATGGACTTTGCCTATTTATTTGACTAATATTTCTGTGTTGAATATGTATTCAGCTCCAGTCTGAGTTCCCTAGTATATTCAACATTTGGTTACCAGGCTTTTTATACAGTAAATTGAAAATCTGGCAGGGCCAAGAGATACTTCCATACTAAAAATGTCCAATGACATTCCATAATGTTAACCCATGCCACTGTGATTTGTCTCAATGGCCAAGGCAGTTAACGTGAGTCCTGTGATGGTGAGCTGTCAGAATCTCACTGAGTCTGCTGTCCTTCCCCCTCGCAGTCCAGTTGATTCGCCTGTGTCAGACCTTAGCGTTTATCAAAAGCATGGCCCTCACCTGAGGACAATGTCAGCTTTTGAGCCTGGTTGACTCAGGACGTGGTGGAAATCCTAGCTGCATCCTCCTTGGAGATTCCCGGCCCCTGAACTGTGTTAATCACCGGCATCAGAACTTCCTCTTTAAGATGTAAATTTACGGTGCCCTGTAGAAATCCCGGCTCCACATGCTCACCCCATTTCAATGACCCTTATCCACCAAGTATTACATTAATTATTTTATATACAGAACTTCCCCCTGTATCCATGTATGATACATTCCACAACCAACATGTATATAACGTGATTTTCATGTACATATATATGGTAAAGGTTATAAGATAAACTACACACAGTAAGACATTACCAACATTAAATACAGTAATAACAAAGTACATTATTATACAGTACTGTACTCTCTCAAATGAAAGGGATTGTGATGTTTTAGCCTAATTCTGAAAAGATGATAGAGCAATGAAAAGAATTATGTACGAAGGGATGACCAAGCAACGGAAATCATGCTTTTATAAATGTTATAAACACACACACAGCGATAACATGGCAACGCATGCAATCAGTGAGAATGCAAGAGGCAGGCTGGACAAGAGTTCTGTGGGGAGGCACGGGTATAAACACGGACAAAGGGAGGTGAGTCATGTACTGGGCGTGACTGGGCTGGTGGATTTCACCATGATGCAGCCTGCACCTGCTTGGTGCGCAGTTTGGATCATTTATTTCTAGAATTTTGCAGTTTTTTTTCAGACTGCGGTAAGCTGTGGATAACTGAAACAAATGTTACTGAAACCACTGTTACTGAAACCACAGCTACGGGGCTCCCAGAGTAATTATAAAATGGCACACAAATAAATAATGAGAGGTTTGGAATATGGTATTACGTTATACTTTTTCACATAGATAATACAAACTTTTTAAGAGAGCATTTTAATCTTTAAATCATTAATTATATCCTCATAAACCTGTGAGTTAACATGCATGGGTTTAATTGATTAAAAAAAACTCCCATGTATTAAATTTCATATTTTATTTGTTTAATTAAAAGTAGCAATTATTGAGCTCATTCCACGGCTCAATTTCTAATCATTATGCATTGATTATTGCGGCCCCCAGCGTGAGAAGCATTGTTGTTCCCACACAACAATTACAAACCATTTTAATTAGAATCATCCGTAATCTAATGCACGCATTTCACTTTGACTTGTATGCCAAAGCTATTAGATTTCATAATCTGGAAGCAGCTATAACGTGGAAACTGAATAGAGAATTGTTGGTGGACGCCTATAGTTTTCTCATATGATAATGGCATGGTTTAATATTTAAGTCCAAAAATTAAGTAATACCTGAGCTGCGTCAATTTACAGGCTTATTCTGAGGGAACAGTGATGCATAGTTGGTCCTTTTGCAGGTTTAGACTTGTGCTATTGTGTGTGGTAGTTACATGGAGGAACATGTTAGACAGTGTTTTCAACATATTATTTAAACTGAATGAGGATGAAGAACTGAACGAGACTGTAATTAACTTTTGGTGAAAAGAGTTTGGAGAAAAGAGTTATTTGAAGGAAAAAAGAGGGAGGAGTAAAACAGCAGGAGGGCCAATCACAAAGCAGCGTTTGTGAGAGGAGGCTGGTCGTCTCAGGGATCGAATCGGGTGACTTTGTTTGCTATCAGCATTGTTTCCAACAGCGTGTGTATCTGCTCTCCCTTAATCTGCAGTAACTCTGATCCCGGTTTGACACAAATCCCTCTACCTGAAATATCCCATTCAGTTGATTTCCTGTTGAGCCTTAATTTGATGATTCTTTAGCTTCTTCAGTGCTCTGTTGGCCTAGGCCCCGCCCCATCTCCATGTGACCTGCACGTGTTACATTTTACCAACAAACATTTCCCTCACTGAAAAGCTTTATGTCATGATATTCTGTTCTTCATCTTGATCTGTGTCATGTTCATACATTTGTATTGCTTCCTGTGAAAAGCGCCTCTGAGATTTAAAAATCAGGCATACTAACTGTGGAATAAGTAGACATTTTCATTTAATGACTATTTATCTTAGATTACATGGTCTTCACATGCTCATCCCAAGCGATTTCCCATAATACACCCAGTTTGCATGCCATGTATCTTTTATACTGTGTGTGCATATTTTATAGCAGTTATAACAGTGAACTATGCTGGCTCACTAGTTCAATAACAATAAACTCAATATTATAGACTACCTCTGCAAAGGGACATTGTCAAAGATCAAGGGAGCACAGCTTTGTTCGCTTAATGCAGTATGAATATGATAGTAATCAATTATAAACTGGACATGTCCTGTTTATTATTTATAATGGTCAGCTTACATCCAGGTTATGCTTTTATTGCATCATTTTATAACAAGGTCCATCTAATAACAATCGAGTGTTTTACAACTGCCAAAAGTTCTCCAGAGTCGCAAGGTTACATATTTATGAAACTGGACTGCTGAAAATGGCACAATGTAGTTTTGTAGTCAATAAAACAAATTAATATCCAAAATCTTGACCTGATTTTTTTTTCTGCAAAATGGGATTTAGCTCATGTTGAGTCCCTTTTAAAAAGAAAATTATGTTTTTGGGTGTAAAGCCACCTCAGAAGGTTCTGACACCTCTAATATTCAAACATCAGTACTAAAGCACAATACTCCTTATTGCTTTGGTAGTTATAAACAACATAGTTTGCTATTGGCTTATTGGTTATGACCATAGGCACATCCCAAGTTTTGCATGTGTGGATCTTGCATGTTCACCCTGATTAGAGAAACTGGTGTCTCAAATTCTCTTTGAGTCTGTGACTGTATGCCAGTCTTTGCCCTGTGATAGACTGGCATCCCATGCAGGGTGTCCCTCTGACCACTGCTTCCTGGGACGGCCTCCAGACTGGAGAATGGATGAGTTGGCAGTCACACGTGGCTGCATTTCTACAAGATTACAGGCGGTGGGTCAGATGCTAGCATCTTAAGACACTTATACAGCAACAGCATGTAGAATATCCATCAATGCCAAACGTCTACTAATTACCATGCTGAGCTTCCCAAATGCAAAGAAAAGTAAACAGAACACAGAAAAATGCACAAGTCCGCGTTTCACACCAACAGAGATATTAATATTTAATGACTGGGGTACAGGTATGTAATTTATGAAGTCTTAAGTCATCTGAATTACAAACTGAGCATTTACAACTAAGTCACAGTACAAAACTAATGCGGTAAGTTAGGCATCGTTGACAAGTTGTGTCTTGGCATATTCCAGACATCTGCTGCTGTCTTATCTAGCCGTGATCTGCTGAAGGCCGTCATCGCTTGGGTTGAGCCCCTTGCTCACATGGAACAGACTGCCTTGCAGGTGCTTTAACACTGAGCTCTGTTACCTGGACCTCTGTTTCCAGTCTGTCTCTATGGCGGGTTTCAGTCGCACACTGAACTACCAAAGAAATCCTTCTGAGCTCCTCACGCAAACTGCCTTGTGTCGTTTGTGCTTGTTTGCTTGTTTGTGCCGTATTCCATCCAAGCTCCTCTCTTCGGAAATCCCTCAGCCTGACTGACTTGGGATCAGCTGTGAGCCATTAGGACGGTCACAGGGGCCGGGAGCTCTTTCCTCCTAGTCCTTCAGAAGAAAGCCTTAGTGTGGACATGGTGCACTGAGCCGCCCTTTGTTAATGACCCAGTAGTAAGCGTTTAAATAAGACGCGGAGGAGCCTTTGAGGCAAACTGCTAATGTACATAAATCAGATTCAGATGCATGAGTGTAACTAAGCAACGCTGAAAACAGCTGGATACAATGATATTAGGTACCTAAGACCTAGAAGAAAATCATTCCCTACATTAATGTTGGATTCAAAAGGCTAAATCCCAATCAAAACTGCTATGTAAAACATACCATGATTAATCATTTCCCAGAGCAATTTAAAATGTTTTGGGTCATGTGACGCTGACACCCAATCAGCAAAATGCGAGCATTCCCAAAATACAAAGAACTGTTAATTTATAGCATATGTATTTAGGTGTGAATTTGTAATGTGTGGTAATTTCTGCATGTACTGTAAATTCTGCCCTTTTTTGGTTCATGCTGTCTGTGTGCTTTGTGTCACCCTGGCAAAGGATGTCTGGGGTGTGAACCACCGTAAGGTAAAAATGTAAATGTAAGCACTGCTGTAGGTCAGTCTGGGCCTTTTCACATTCCCAGATTGGTCCCCCTGGAATCTCTTCCTGTTATGGTGTGTCCTCTCCCTGGGCGCTAGGCCTGCTCATTTGTTTCCCACAATTCCCCAGCAACAGGCTCAGGATGTGGCACATGTCCAGTACACAGGGTACTTTCAGGCTTCAAAACCAAAATTTGTCATATTTGGTAGTGTTACAGTTCTAAAACTAAACCGTGTTGTAATGTCATTCTGCTAAATTTAATGTCTTTGAGACATGCTGTTATTAATTGATCTGAAGAATAACTTGTAAGATAAACATTACCTATTCATTAAATGATACCCCTCAGGGGTAAAATAACTAACAATTACAGTTCATTAATTAAAAAGTGTCAGGCTAAGTCTAATGACTAGTTTTAAAATGAAATTATCTGAAATTAATTGGTTTATCTTGCAGTGTATCTTCTGAAACCTGCAGAAAGCCAACTCATTCTCTGATACAATACCTTACTTGACACTTGACTACTTGTTACCCCTGACCAAACGGACTCCTGACCATCTTCTGTACCTATTAGACCTGGCAGTTTCAGTTATGATTCAGATTTGGTTATTATGAAGAGTGCTGTGTCAACAATATTCGTGAAATCAATACTTCATACAATGGAATGTGGATATTATTACATGAAAAATAATATTGTGTTTTAGAAAATGATTAATTATTCTTATTAGATGCTTACTGCTACTCACTACGAGCCAATTCACTAGACTCCTACGCTCCAGTGCTGGATAAGTGGTTACGAGATGGATGGATAGACAATCCCGACAGGTTAATCTGACAGAAACTCGCCAAGCATCACAAAACACTCCGGCCCATGATGCCGATGCTTTAGACACTTGATGGGGCTTGTGAGTGTCAGAGGGAAGGAGACATTTTACATGCTTGGCACAAGGCAATGGGCTAAAGTAAAGTACCTCGATAGCTGCAGATTACCGTCTCCATGAACAGCCGCGATACCCAAATCACTGTTCCAGAGCCTGGGATCACTTTCATTCCTGCTACATTGCAGTGAGCATCTCTGCTGCATTCTGATTGCCCGTAGCCGAATATTTTCTGGCGAGAAATTGAATTTTAACGATGGAACGCAATCTGACACAAACAACTGTTTATGAAATGTGCAGTTGAAGGCGAGGTCTGGAATTGCTTGTGGAGCGATGAAAAACAGGAAAAAAAGACATTTTCTGAGTCTGTTGTATCTGAAAAGGAAAATGAATGATACAGGAGCACATTATAATCCTGAGTATTCAGTCTAGTCATTATTGACCCTAAATCACCATTTGGATATTACACTGAAGTTGACAAACTAAAAATAGAATCCATGACACAAATACCTCAACTAAAATTTCAAGATGTTCAACATATCATCCAGCTAACCTTCTACATCTACCCATTGGTAGGGAGCTGGGAAGGAGCAAAAATGTGGACCATCTGGCGGGGAACTGGGAGGGAACAAAAACGTGAACTGTCTGGGGGTCCCCACGGACCAGGATGAGAAATATTGACCTAGAGGTTCTCAATCCTCAGACTGCAGTACCAGTCCATAGCTGTTATTTTTCCCCACTATGTACTGCAACTACAATATGCTGAAGCCCACAGCAGGATGTCCAAGTGTCTGAAACAAACAGCATAAAATGCAAATGAAAGAATAAAGCCAGTCTATCTATCTATCTGTGATCAGCAGGTCACATTGAAAGAGGACCCAGGTGACCAAAGAGTGTCTGAAATTCAGGGCCTGTTTCACCAGGATCTCACTACCTGTCATTTGCCAGCTTGGGATTTTGAAGCCGTTACTGACATTATTCAGATCTTCACCTGAGCCAAACCACTGTTGGCAGCAACATCTCAGGGTCTCAGAAGCACACACGTACAGTGCACGTGCTCAGAAGCACGCATTGGCCCTCCAGCTTGGTTCTATTTTTGGCGGTCTCACATTGTATTTGCCGCAGCCCTGGGCTACCATGGTCTGTGCTGATGATCCCACTTTGTTTTGAGGATAACAGCCAGTTCAGCTGCTGTAGGGACAAGACTGTGGACCAAATGCAAATAAAACAGATTTAAGTTTTCAATCTGAATTTCTGGGAATGGTAAGCCAATGCACTCAACCCTCGTGCAAAGAAGTGTGAAATGTTGCACGGGTGCCATGTGGTGAATCCGTACATGAGAAATAATCTAATATTTCTTTTCTCATCCTTCCATGTTGCAGATGGCAAGAAAGACACATGGAAAAACTGACAAATTTTTTTGAATGGTTTTCCCTTTTTCTTCGATGATAAGCAGATTTGTGCCAGGAACAACAAAAAGCATGATGAATCACAGATTCACCCTTTCATACTTCCCCCCCAAACTCGGCCAGGCACGGACAAGTGCCTGGGGCATCGATCTTACCTCGCCTCATCCTGCTACCCCCACTGCCATCCAGGGAAGATCTGTCTATACCAGACCCTGCAGAGCAAGCAAGCAGATGCACGCATCCATGGCGCTGGCAGTCGCATGCTGGACGAGCTCTAATAAGTCGGTCCCTAATGACATAAGCTCTGGCTGACTTCCTGCTGGAGGTCCAGGAAGGGGTGCAGTCCAATCAGCTCTACCAGCTGGATTAAAGATAGCACTGCTGAATAGAGACGACAGTGCCAGCAAGACCGATAACAGCATCTGACCATTTCCAGGATGAATCCCGGGGCATTCTATCAATCTGTCTCCAGCGATGCTTACGAACAGTCATCAGTGACGGTCATACAAGTCAGAGGAGCGGCTCCTATAGATGCTTTCTTTAAAAAATGTATTTGTTTATACCATAAATAATTGAATCATAAAATGTGTGGCTACAGATATGTCTTTGCTGCTAACTGAACCTCTGCCCATGTCCAGTGTGGCCAACAGATCTCCGGTGAGCTTGTAATCTGAAATTCCTGGAAGCAGGAGTCTAAATGACAGATTTAATCACAATGCCACAGATGTCAGAAGTACGGCAGATTTAAGTCATTCTGAAATCTCCAGGACTATTTTTGTACAACAAAAGCCATTTTGTACAATAAAAATAGTGAGCAAGCAGTATTTAAGACTTTTCTGCATATTCTTAGGATATACATTTATACAACTACATAGTGAAGAGCAATTCAGCTACATACATTTTTTTATTTAATAAAAACACATAAAAGCATCCATCTTCCATTAACCACTTATTCAGTACAGGGTCACAGTGAGTCTGCAACATATTCCAGGAAGCACAGGGCACAGGGACTCTTTAGATAGTATATATATATAAATGTGTATAAATATTTGTATTTAATGAAATAAAACATATCCATATAAAGGACTCGATTCCTTGTAGTTGCTACAGGCCAGTGCACTCTTGGCAAAACCCTGGACCCTCAGTTCACCCTAGATTTTGCCAGTGTTTTTGGCTAACCATTGTGGTAATTGAAGATGTATGTGACTACATATTGGATGGAAATCTACACTACAAACAACATTGTACAGGTTCCAATTATTGATTGTTGTTTCTTAGCTTTGCTCATCAGATCTCCTGCCTTGCTGGTTTTGACTCTCTGCCTGACCAGTACTGTCCAGCCTTTGCCCCATACATTCTTCTGCTTGACTAATTCTGGTTATACAAACTCTGTATACCCACTCGAACTCCACCGCAGCCCTCTCTCCCATCTGCCTGCTCCCAAACCCAGTGCTGCTCTCCTGACCACCAGTGCTGCTTGGTCATCTCATCCTCTCTGTCAGCAGTGTGTTCTGCTCTGATTGCTGCTCTATCTCTGCACTCCTCCAGGGTCTAACTTAGCGACCACCCTAGTCTCAGCTTCTGGCAATAGATGGAGGAACGAGATATGGCTGATGGCGTAACAGTCATTTAAGAACTAGGGGACTGAACTAGAGAATCCTTCATCAATCCTTTTACCCACAATTCCTACATGCCTGACAGTAACAATGTAATCTTTGCACAAATAGCATAAAATATGTATTGAAACAATATTATTTCCTAATTCATTTCTTTATGCATTACTTGACAATCAAAACAAACATTTTAATGGTTTTATGAAAAAATTCATCATTCACCATTGTAACAAAAATCCAGATCAGCTCAAATACCAATCACAGTGGTACCTCGGTTCTCGAAATTAATCTGTTCTGGACTGCGGATCGAATCCTAAAAAGTTCGAGTTCTGATCAAATTTTTCCCATAAGAAATTATGGAAAACCAATTAAACGGTTCCCGGCCCCACAAAATTACACCTAAATATGTTTTTTCTTTTTTATTTTTTGAAGCATTTTAACACAAAATAAACAGGATAAAACAAGAAGAGCATTTTTTTCTTAATGGCTTCCAAAACCATAAAGATCTTATCCCAACATTACCCCTGTCCTGCCGCGATCGTCCGATCCTTCCGTGTGCCACGCCCCCTCGTTAACCTCGTGTGGGATCCCCATGTGATCAGCTGTTTCTGGTTGTTGTCATTAGCCCTCTGCATTAAGTCCAGCGTTTCAGTTTGTTTCCCCAGTCCGGTCATTGTGCGTTCAACTTGCTTACAGCGCTGGCTTAAAGCAACACATTCTGATCCTGACGCAATGCATTATGGTTAGATGCATTGCGACCTCTCACCCATCTGCACAAACTGGAACTGCATCCATGATGACACACCTTTGCCCTTATTAGCTGAAGGGTTTAGTTACGCATGACGTTTGTATCCCAAGCAGTTCAGATGCGTAATATGCTATTTCTCCAGAATATCACGCAAAGCAATGAGAACTGGTTTTCAGGTAATTTACCTGGTAAAATAAAGTTGAAATAAATTACATAAATGCTCTAATAGTACACGTAAGTTAGTGGTTTATTTATTGTTAGTTGCTGTAATGTTGTGCTGCTTTATTTGGTTAGTTGTAAGTAAGAATCAAGTAAGAATTGCATTGCAGTACGACTCATTTCCTGGCGCGTACAGCATTCACTGTTCGACTTCTGATAGTCAGATCAAGTTCTAGGTCAAACTAGTTTGTTCGACTTTCAAGAAATTGAGTTTGAGTTCTAGTGAGTTTGAGAACCGAGGTACCACTGTACATTCAGATTTGCTTTCTGGTAAAAGGAATACCATCATCTGTTGTTGACACATCAGAGAGGTGTCTGTTTTGTGTCTGCATTCAAGTGGAGTTAGTTGTGAACAGTGATTTTGCAAGGTAGCAGTGACCTTTTATTATAAAAATCATTTGACCTTTCACCTTGCGCTGTACTGACTTGATTGTTACCAAGAGGGCTTTTGTTTCTATGGATAAACAGTTTTACTCACTCCCTTTCAACTCCATCTTGCAATTTTGCTCAGAATAGAGGAAGGAGGTTACCATTGGGTTCCATGACTTAAGGCTCCTGCCTGTGAATCTCTTTAGCCCAGATCAGCACTGGAAACTTGGTGCTGCTCAGTCATCTTTACCAGGAACCAGTGAAGGCCAAATAAATTGGCTTTATTCCACCCAGGGAGGGGGCAGGATCTGCTAGGATTTCTCCCTCCTCTGCCCCTGCAGTGTGCAACTTCATAAAGCCTGCCGAGGGTCCACGAGGAGCCTTTCGGGCATTTTTGAAGCTCATCACAAATATGCAAAATGTCCACCTTCCACAGCATGCATAGTCTATGTGGAAGCAAGTTATCAGTTTTAATGAAAACCTAATGTGCTGTTTAAGAATAGTATTAAAAGTACTTAACCGCTAGTAGCAGCAGTATCTTTCAGTTTGCATTTTATTGCTATCAGACTTCCTTGAACATAAAAACCAAAGCATGAAAAGGCTATAGATGTAACAAGGTTACATTTCATATACTGTAAAATGACCTGTGCTTATGAAATGGAGGTAAATTAAAAGCGGCAATCTGACAGGTTTTGAAGATGTTACAATGTTGTACAATTCTAATGCACTAAATATAGCAGGTAATTAACCAGATTTTTATTTTTATTTTTTTTATTAAAAATGAGGACAAAGCCATATATAAAGGTGGTATGGATGTTGATGTTGTTACATACACACTGCCAAAACATTACGACCACCCCTGGGTACCGTGAAGTTGTTAAACGGGCAAGATTTGTCAATGTGAGGCGTCTGGCAAGTACTGACATGGCTAATGTGGCACAAACTGTAGATAATTTAATGATGGTTACCAGAGTTCTGTGCCAGGATACACAGGGCATCGAGCTCTGCTGCATATGGGACTCTGGAGCCACAGATAAGACTTTTAGGTCCAACTCATCCCACAGATGCTTAACACTTACCCAGCTGTACACATGATGCAATAAAAAAACAGGATTCATAGAACCTGGTGACCTTCGTCCATTGCAACAAGGTCCAGTCCTGATGTTCGCATGCCCAGTGTAGGTGCTACTAATGGTAGACTGGGGTCAGCATGGGCACTTTGACTGGCCTGTGGCTGAACAGGCTCATATGCTGCAGGGCTTAATGCACTTGTTTTGTGAAGTAGTATTTCTGCGAGCATCATCAACATTATTTGCAATTTGTGCCACAGTAACCCTTCTGTTGGTTTATACAAGGCACGATAGCCTCTTTATACAAGGCGCAATAGCCTCTTTATACAAGGCGTGATAGCCTCTTTACACAAGTTGTGATAGCCTCTTTATACAAGGCATGATAGCCTCTTTATACAAGTCGTGATAGCCTCTTTATACAAGGTGTGATAGCCTCTTTATACAAGGTGTGATAGCCTCTTTATACAAGGTGTGATAGCCTCTTTATACAAGTCGCGATAGCCTCTTTATACAAGGCGCGATAGCCTCTTTATACAAGTCGTGATAGCCTCTTTATACAAGGTGTGATAGCCTCTTTATACAAGGTGTGATAGCTTCTTTATACAAGTCGCGATAGCCTCTTTATACAAGGCGCGATAGCCTCTTTATACAAGTCGCGATAGCCTCTTTATACAAGGTGTGATAGCCTCTTTATACAAGGTGTGATAGCCTTCCTTCACATCCTGCATCGATGAGACCCAACTGACCAACTCCTTAATGGTGTTTTATGGTTTTTTAAATATCAGCAGGTGCTCAAAACAGCTGACCATGAGCACCCCAGAAGCCTCGCTGTTCCGGAGATGCTCTGATGCAGTCGTCTGACCGTAACGAGTTTTACCCTTATCATAATCACCCAGATCATTATCTCTACCCATTTCTTCTGCATTCAGTTTATCAACTATGACTAGTGGTTGATAGGTTTCCGTTAAATACGTGGCTCCGTAACCTGCCCTTGTAATTGGGAAATGTAATTATGGGGGGGGTCAAAGGAGAAAAAGTGTCATAAAACACTGAGAAAATCATTTGCATGCTAGCACTTTGGCACCATAGCAACACCTCCTGGACCAGTTATGTGTTCACGTTAATGCTGCCACTAATAAGGGTCGGCCAGTCCATCCTTTGTTTGTGACCACTTATTGTTTTCAGGGTTGTGGACCCTATCAGCCAAAGGCAGGGAACAACCCAGGATGGGGCCCCAACCCAACACAAATTGGTAATGCTAGTTAAGCGCATCATGTTTTTGGACTGTGAGGGGAGTACCCAAAGGAAACCCCACGATGACACAGGGAGAGCATGCTACCTGGAGCCATGGCCGCGATGCAAACGCTGGTGCCAAAGGTGTGAGACAACAATGCTAATCACTGCGCCAACGTACCACCACAGGCTGGGCAATATGTCAACATATCATAGAAATTTTTTATATTGAGAAAAGGAGAAACTTTGATAAACTTTCAATAAGAAACATTGCTTGATAGCCTATCACATCACAGAAAAAAAAATGCAATTCCAACCTATCAAATAGTAGTCTTTTAAGATTGGGCAGCCTAAAAATACACTGCAATTGCTGATTGTTTTGGTAATATCACGGAGGAGATGAGCATCCCCTCAGAGGAAATTCTGTGTCAGCAAAGAAAGGGGCAGCTCAGCAGCGACATCATCTTTCGAAAATGGAGATTGTGGATAAACAAGGTAAAAAGGAGTCAGTGGTGTTTGGCAATTTAAACTTCAGCATGCAACAGACTGTTGCTGTATGCTGTAATCGCTGCAAAAAGCTTGTGCCAATTAAAATTGAAAATACCGTAAACTTATTTCACCGCCTCAAACATCACTATGCAGTAAACATACGGAATGCGAGCAGTTACAGTCACAGACACCTGCAATCAGGGTTTCGCTTTCAATCTGATGAAAGACGGAAGGGATCATTATCCTGTCATCACGTAACTCTGGAAGTCCTTCCTGCGTGGCGTCTTTTCAGGTCAACCCCACAGCATATATTTGGGGACTGTCTTGATCTGAGCATTTATCCTGCCAATGTATATTTTGTATATTGAATAACAAAAACTGATATAGTTATAAGAACATCAAAAGTCTTTATCTAGAGTTTTCAAATAAACAATGAAAGAAATTAATGCATCCAGCAGGTAAATACATTCCGGAATGTAGCGTCAATTTCAGTTTTTATTAATATATATTTTTTATGACTAACCCTAATTCATAAACAACTTTTGGCATTTTTGTAGATAGCATTAGAAATTATTTTTCTGACACTGTCAACAGAATAGTTTTTAAAATGTTTTGATCAATCTCTTGTAACCTTTTGTGAAGCACTTTCAATCAGGCATTATGGTAATTTAGCCAAAATCTTAGGGCAGCATCCCTATGCACACAAATGTTTTTTGATGGGGAGGGCGGAGGAGGTCAACGACCAACCAGCCAGGAAAGGTCGAGCCTCCGTGCGAAATGGGCATTATCCAGCATATCATGTTCGTGACCTTTTCAGTAACTTCGTAAGATTCTGTCTTTAGTTTTTTTTTTTGTGCCACACGCATGTCTCACCTGCTCTCCCCGAGCTTTTCCCAGTGCCCCCCCCCCCCCAATAACAACAAAAACTTTTCATGCAAGGACCCCAGGCATCACTGAGTGTACTCTCATATGCTATCAGCAATTTAAGTCATCGGCTTACCTGACCGTTTTTTTGACTAGTCTATATAATCTAGACTACCAGAAGGTAACCTATATGAAGGTGACAGGACATGCAAATGGCACATGCACAGAGCAAGGGGCAAGAACTGATTGTAATATCCTATTGGTACAAGGGCAGAGTGCTATGACTGAGCCACTTGCGGAGTTAACATTGCACTAAAGTATTAAACAAGCATCAGAATTAAAATACACATTGCAAATGTTAAAAAAAATAGAATTAATAAATAGATTTTTTTTCTTTGCTTCTGGAATGTGTTTTTGCTTCTGACTTTTGGCACTTTTGTAACGCGGGGGCGGGCCTTAGATGTGTGTCTATTCGTCAGCCGGAATTTAGAGTGAAAACTGCTTTAACTATCTGAGCACGCCAACTCCAGGATGCTTCAGAGAACCGCGACCTGGCGGAAAGCTCCGGAGCCGGTTTTCAGCTGGTACCGCTGTCATTGATGCAGTTCTATAATAATTCTGACACTATTTAACCAACGCAACATAACTAATGCAATGAACTCCAACGCAGATAACAAATTCTATAGTAAATATGGATATGGTATAATTTGGACTATAGGACTGTAACGGTGCAGAAATCCATTGTGTATGGTATATCAATATGTTAGTGTACACACTGAAACAATTTAATATATTTATCTGGAATCCAAGCAGATGTTTAACATGAAGAATATTGTGCTCATTGTAGCTGTGACACGGCTAATTCTGGTTACAGTCAGTCATAATCAATGGTTTGGGAACATTTTCGTTTCTCAGTAAAGGACACCAGTAGTGGAGAAAAAAACTAAGACTGTTCTTACTATTGCTGGAAACACATTCGACATGCTAACTTTGAGACGACATCCAAGTGTGTATGACCGGAGTGAGGCAGAAACTGCAGGTTAGTCTCCCTGTGACATTTAAGAAGCTTATGCCAGGCTAAAAAATAACAAGGGCTATAGAGGTGCTCATCGCTACAGAAATGTGAATATACTTACACAACAAGGGATTTAGTTCATTATTATTGTTGTTTTTCTGACGTTTGTATTTATCTTATATATTTATTTTTAAAATTTGCAAAAAAATGTCTCTAGTTTGTTATTCAGTCTGATGCATCGCCTATTTTAACAACCATTCCTAATTGTGTTTGTGTTAGCAGTCTTAATAATAATTTAAAAATAAATTGGGTTTTCCCTGCTGTACCAAAACCACACTGGACCATGACCCTAAAACATATGTTTGAATTGAATCGTGTATTTTGTGTAGCATTAGACTTCTATAGCCATATAGCCGTAATGTTATCTGCTAAATAATTTAGATGGCTGTCTGATAATCTGGTTAAGGCCTGAAGATTGGTGGAATAGCATACATAATACTGTAGTACTGGGCTACAAAGTTATGGAACTGCAAGGACGCAATTCCATGTCAGCATTACCGGCTAAAATCTGGCGCCAGGCCGTGTGGCCATGCTGCGATTCTCCGAAACGGCGTGTAGTGGGCGTGCTCAGACTGTTAAAGGAGTGTATGCTCTATACTCCAGCCGACCAATAGACGTGCAAGGTGTGCCAAAAGCCAGAATCAAAAAAAAGAGAAGAAAAAGATTTAATTACATATATTTGTAATGTATGATTTAATTCTGATACTTAACAATTTGCTTGTGGTTTTCAACATCTTGACTAACGCCTTTGGCACAAAATGCACTCCAAAATAGCCACTACTCTATATCCGCAGCCAAATGTCCGAAATGAACAGAAGTGATAACACATCGTTTATGAAACACTTATGGGAAACATGTTACTCCAACGCAAAATGTGTCTGTGACTGCATGTAATAAATAACAACAGTGTAATGATAATGCAGCATCTTGTGAGCAGCTCGGTGGTGTCACACCTCTGGGGACCCAGTGGGGTTTGACTCCCAGCTCTCTATATATGGATTTTGGATGTTCTTCCCACACTGCTGTGGGATTTTCTCCAGCTTCTCGTTTCTCTGCTTGAAGTTCAATACCCTGCACGCTGAATGGTGTATATGCCTTGTGATGGGTTGGCCTGCTTAGGGCTCATTGTTCCTGGGAAAGACTCAAGACGGCAACAACCCTGTATAGGACCAATAATACAAAAGATGAATGAAGGTATGAACCTAACACCTACTGTTTTGCCCAAGCCCTGCACTGATTTGTTTCAGCATAATCTGTAAATATCATATGCAAATATCCTATACTCCTGTACCCTGCTATACTGGACCTTAAGCCAGTGGTCACTCAAAGACTCCATTGAACTGCAATCAGCCGGCTGCTCAAAGAATTAGCAGTTCTGCGCTGCCCCAAAAAGAGGCGACTGTAACTGACAGTTGGAGATAACACATGGCCTTTGTTTTCACCTGCATCATTTCCATTAGTTTTAATACTGGTTTTTAAGTAAGAACAGACATAAAAATCACTTAATTCCTATCACAGACAGCACAAGAGCTGAGGAATCCATGACAGGTTGTTTCACTGGAAGAGGATTTGATTTCCATGTAGTGATATCATATTTGCAAAATAGTTTGAGGCACCTGGAATCACCGTTTCATTACAGGTACTTTTGGAGAGGACAGGCTCCCTCTTTTTCTATTCAAGATCCTATGAATAAATTACACACTTGGTTACATTTTGGGGAGCCTGTAAAAGTGCACAGCAACTGACCAAATTAGTGGCGTACTGGATTACTCAGGCAAAGCTGATACAGAACGTAACAATAAAATAAACGTAATGTATGCCGTGCATACGACACACATATATGACTAGGTTATTAAAATTACCCAGTGTGATCAATACAGACATCTCATTGCTTGTATTTGATTTCTTTGATCAGTTGGCAGAAGAATTCTGTTTTTAACTGGGAGAGTCTAACCCAAAAGAAAGTTGCTTTGTATTTCTCATTGGTCAGCTTGTTAATAAAAAAGAAAATATTAAATATTTATGTCCTGTATCATGATTGAACTAAATCACAATGTGATATTTTGATTGCAGTATTCAGCAGGACAACCTTCTTTTATTGTGGCTAATTGAACATTGAATAGGTTTTATTTCTAATAAGAATCATATTCTATAAGGGGATATCCTTATTGATGCAATTAACAACATCACTCGAGTGGTGGTACTTCACCATTATAAATTAAATTAGGTGAGAATGCAGGTGAAATCACTGGGTGATGTGCTCTTCTGGGACTTTTTCAGTTGTAATGCTGAATCATATTAAGCCTTATGGTGTCGTGCAGCTGTGATACAGCCATCATTCTTGGCTTAACAGGCCTGTGGATTTATAGGTGTAACTCGCTTCTGCTTCTACAATTGTACATTTATTTTTGTCTGAGAGGCTTTTCCTGAAATTCATATATGACACATGATAATATAAAAACCAACTTTCTTAATATTATTGTATTAAAATATGAAATGCTGTTGCTAATTTGTTCTGTGTAGATGTAGAGAAACCTGCAGACAATTTAATGATTTGTTACTCTTGTAATGACATGTGATTCTGCAGTCCATTTAACGCCAGACAGTGAGGTAACCTACAACCCACTGCCCTCATTCCTCAATGACCCCTTTTATTAAATATTGAGAAAATCCGGAATTTCTGCAATTCTTCTGAAGTATTTGTTATTTCACTTGAGCTGTGAAACTGCTCTGATTTCATAGAAAATGCCTTCAGAGCGATAATTCCTTGTTTTACAAAGAGTTCATCTTTAATTATAGGAATTAAATCGAACTGACCAATTTGCCACAAATGTGTACATGTATGAAAATGACTTTTCTCCACGCTGAAAGAATATGAGGATTTTTCTAATGAGTTCATATCAGAAGGGAGACTTGACTAGATATCAGTATCCATTCATATTGTCACAAATAATCGAATTTCGAAATAATTCTCAGAACTAATTCCATATCCTAGTAAAAGCTTACTTGTGCGTGACTATTGCTTTTAAACATTAAATGGTTCACTGTATAAAACAGATCAGGCATAGAGGGCATAAGGAGATGTGTATGACGCAAATATGAACACCATATTTAACATTTAACTGCCAAGTTAACCCCACAGTCTGGTGATTTATTGACTCCAAAAAGCTTGATTTTGGTCTGATGGTTGAAACATAATGCATCGTCCAGTTTTCCAGGTCTAGTGCTAACAAACAGACAATTAAAATATGTGTAAAAAATGTGCTTTATTTACACACACACACACACACACACACACACACACACTGCTTCATTCTCTAGGCACAGGATACCTAGTGTACGTATAAAGAGCTACGGCAGACTGCAGAGCTTTCTCCTATGGAGTTCCTCAGCTGTGGAATGGTCTTCCGCCTGATATGCGGGTTCCAGGCTCACTCTCGATATTCTAGTCTAGACTAAAAACACACCTGTTTAGTTTAGCTTATAGGGACTCTAGTTATAGCTCTAGCTAACTCCTCACTCCCAGTTAGACCTATAGTGTGAGGTGTACAGCTGGGTGGAGATCGGTGCCATTGCCTTTGGATAAACTGAATTGACAGTGCTGTCACTCTAGCTTCACAATCGCTTGTGGGATTGGAGTGCTGACATTTCAG
>JABFEA020000029.1:3615879-3640898 GCA_019775915.2 Cyphomyrus plagiostoma
CCCCCACCCCCCCCCCCCAGTAGTATTTCATTGAAATACGTGGGGAGAGTTGCATAATTGCGAAGTGGAATCTCTGAGGGCTGATGTGTCCCCCAGGAAGACAGGATGAGCATTGGCTTGCCAGGAAGTATTAGCTTCATCTCGGCAGATGGGGCTCAGGGAGACCTACTGTAATTTTCACCTCTGTATAATCCTGGCTTCTTCCTGGTTTGTTTCCAGTCAAAAAGCATGTAGGTAACGGGGCTACTAATGTAGAGCACTAATTTTGTAAAACCCACTACATAAGTAAAACACTTGTACCATAAAAATGTCCTCCCATTTTTTCCCCTCTGCCGTAGAAAAGGAAATTGTATTCTAAAGTAAGGCTGCAATAAAACCAATTTTTAATAAACTTCTATCTGTGTAAACAAGTTCATAAATAAATGAATACTTAATAAAGTGATAAGGCTATTCAAGCATCTGATCTTGGTGGTGCCAAAATAGGATGGTTCTAACATGCCATTTCTCCATATGTAAAACAAAACCTGGAGCCTAGATCTTGCTGCTCCAAGCCTGGGATTTAAACTATCAACCTTCCAGTCATACCCAAAACATACTTATTATTATTATTATTATTATTGTTGTTGCTATTATTATTATATCCTTTGCCTTGTGTCATGGTATTACATAACATCCTCTTACATACCTTTTCACTGAATACTTTGCAGCCCTAATTATACCACACTGATAAATGATCTTGTTCTACTCTATTCCCAGCTTGTTCGTGGGATACATACATGATCTTACTTTAATTTCCAAAATCATTGTATGTTATCATGTGTTATGGTACTATGCCCTTAATTATTGAATAAATGGAGATAAGCATCATTCACAGGATTAAAACTGCGTGTGCAGAAACTTTGTTAATGGGTCTGAAATGGTCTGTAATTCTTCTGGTTCCATAAGGTCCCCACCACGTTAAACCAGAAGCAGAGCTGCTCCAACCTCTCTGTCCTCTGTTTGGCTGCAAGGGCTTTTCTCTTTAATTTGATCAGTTTAGATTTATTCCTTCTCAAATTAAACTATGGCCTTCCTTTGGGAAGCCTCTCTTGCCTTTCCTTGTAGAGTAATTATACAAATCCCTGCTCTGCCACTGGAAAAAAAAAAGGATGGATAAAAAAAGTAAGGCAGATTAGGCTTTCAAAAGAACAAAAAAAACTTTGCCCAAATTAGATCAGGTGCTGGCATTTTGGGAAATCATGGCTTTGCTCCCTGCAGTAGGACGTATCCTTATGGTTTCGAAGGAAAACAGACCCACTGTGCTTCCAGACGTTGGGAACGATGGCTGTTGCCGAGCTGCGCAAAGTCTGGAATGTGAGGTGATGGAGAGGACTTTGAGAAACCAGCATGCAAAAAACAAGAGGGTCCTTAGATTTATGCAACTGCAGATAGTGCTGGTGGGATTGTTTTACGGGACAGAGTGTGACAATTTTCAAAGTGAAATTCCAAAAAAAAGGTCAATATCTGGTATAGTTGTCAGATATTGTTGTGAATATTTCTGGAATAATCAATGCTAATTTCTGTATGGTAGATCTAAATAAGTGTATATAAATTAATCATTTTCATATTTGCATGTATGCCTATTTTTTCACTAGTTTGCTAAGTCAACTGATAAATAGAGGAGACAGTCTGTCTTTGGCTTAAAATGTTTTATTCAGACCAGCAAACACCCATTAATAGATAATCTTATCTACAGGATAAAGTAAGGTCATAGTTAATATTTCTCGTATTCTGCTCCATGTATAATTGTGTGTTTGGAAAATAGATCAGTTCATCTTGAAGTTCTGGGAAAGTGAACCCTTGAGATGACCTTTAGTGTGAGAGAGAGAGAGAGAGAGAGAGAGAGAGAGAGCACACATTGTGCACCAGAGTGCGTTACATTGAGCAGCGGAAAATCTTTTTAAACACAAATTATTCTGTCCTCGCTCTGGACATGTTTCCGATGAGTCGTTTTGGACAGAGGACACAACTGCAAATGCTTCCGACAAAGAAACTTTTCATTTGTAGGGTGTATGCTGAGGGTTCTGAGATGGGTTAGCATCCTGTCCTGGGTTATTCCTTTCTTGCACCCGTGAATTCCAATATAGGGCCTGTGACCCTGCATAGGACAAACTAGTATAGAAAATGAATGGATGGATGGATGGATGGATGGATGGAGAAGGATAGATCTGAGGGCATGTCCTTTTCCATTTTCCATTTTCCCATGTCAGCACTTTTTTCTTATCCGCAGTCTGTAGTTCACTGAATCCCTGTTATGGGGTTAAAAACCCCATTTTTGTTGTTTCTGTTGGTTTCATTTCCACATCAGCTGCAGCCTCTGGGTCAGGATACATGAAAAACATAACACAAAAATCATATGAGTATGTGAGTGCTTTTTAAAGTGTTATTTCTATGGATACAGACTCAGATCGTTATGCGTCAGTGTGCTTGTTATTTGTTTCTCATTTGGCAAAGCAATTCTGTGCAGTTTCTAAACAGCCTAATGAAAAGGAAGGCAGTAATTTAGAGATTCAGCCTGTCTTTGCCCCTCTCCACCCGACGAGAATCCCATTCTTAGCTTCGCAGTGCACTGTGCATATTTTAAACTGATATATAAGAAACCGGAACAAGGGGTTATCAGCTTGGAGAGGAATCTGGACAAGATACGCATAACTAATTTCCCTTAATATGCAGGGCGTTCCCTGCTCTTCAGTCTATTGCCATGGTTATGAATTATACTCGGTTACCGGCACTATGAATAATTCAAGGGCCGTCTCCATGTGGCACCACTGACAGGCTTGGCCACAGCATGGACCATAAGCAGGCCGTTGTTACCCATGAATAATTTGCGAGGCCGTGACCTAACGGGGGGCGGCTTCCTGTAGCTTCTTCTCGGTCTCCTGAGCTCATGTGGCAGTAACCATCTGCACTGAGATGCCCGATCTTGCCAGCTCAGTTTGTAGGGGCAGCTGCTCCCCCTGCCCTGTATTGGACTGGCATCCCGGCCAACATGCATTAAGTCACCCAGTCTAATATAAGGCACAATAAAACCATAATCACATTTGTATATAAGTTATAACCACAACGGAAGACAACTAATTTGGACCTGAATATGGAGACATATGTAAACTCACTGAGATGATCAGTGCAAAGACTTGTGCCAATAGATACTTCTGCTTGGACAGAGAGTTGTCCAGCTATATTTTTCTTCAAGGCTGAGAGACAAATGATTGACAGGCAGACAGGCCAATGTAGTATTGATACTGTGCTATTATTACATAGTAATTGAGCACATTGGTAAATAGATAACTCTATAATGTCGCTGTTGTCTGATGTTAAGGACAGACAAAACCTGTGCTTTCCAAAGTTTGGTGTTGTAATAGTTTTGAATTCCCAGGTCGCACTCGAATAATGGATTCCTGTTTACAGACGTCCACTGCAAAGAATAATGTCCTACCTGTCTAGTCTAATAGTTTTCACAATGGCCTGTGGATTGAACAGTTCAGAATTAACTTGTGGATTAATTTGCTTTGAGGTTTGCAAATACCCTTATGGGCAGAAGTGAAATTTCATTGTCTGCCCTTAAGCGAGTGTGCAAGTACCGCGTTTGGACATTATTCCTGGGAGTGCTATGTTTGATTAAAATAACCAAACGTCTCTTTGTAAGATACAGAAGAATTTGTATCAATGCCCAGAGCAAACACAACTAAAACAAACCAAAATGCAATCTGTCATGTGATTGCTCTATGCTCTTCAGCCTCCACAGCTTGTATAATGAGTTAAAAGAAGGTATTTGAACTTTGTTAGTACTAATATATGCATTCTGTTAATAAATATTCAGGGACAGAAGGAATATGAATGCCTTATTCAGATGTAATTCCAATTAAATTCCAATGAGGTGATCAGGTTCTCATTTTAGAAGCAGACTGTCTGAGCTGTTCCTTGTCACTGCAGACCCTTAGGAATCTGTTGAGGTGCAAAGACCTCCAGCAAAAGTCAGCCTCTACCCTTTCTCTCACCCCTATTGTCACTTGTTTTTGATCATTTGCATGTAAATTTTTCTTCACTTATAAAAGAAAATGAATGAAACCATCTGTTAACATTCAGTAATGTTCCACATAGTAATTTCTTTAGTCCCCAGCTCGGCTTGGAACATTCTGGTCAACACATGTTAGTGTTGTCTTTATAATTTTCCTTTTTTCCCTTGTTCGTCTTCCTATCCTGTTTGGTGATATATTCCTTTGGTTGTATGAGCATAATTAATGGCCTGGTTTCATTTGTTAAGGTGTAGTCAAGTTTAAAATAGGAATTAGAGTTCTCTATGTGGTCAAATCCATATCCATTGCATGTTGATAAATGAGGTATGAATTTCAATGTCCAAGGATGGTCTTTCTTAATGTGCTAGATTTTAATTTTTCCTTGAAATAAGACTATCCTGTAGGGTGCCTTTATAGATAGCAATGTAATTTTCACCTTATCAAACACTTAAGTCTGAAAATCTTCAATTTCAAAAAGATCACCTCCCAAAAGAAATACAAAAAAAAAAACTGTATAACAATCAGTAAGATTTCCAAGATTTTCTGGGATACTTATCATATTATCTGTAAAAGTAATCTGAATAACAATTCATACAAAATACTACAAATAATGTGTAAATGGCATTTTTGCTTGAAAAGTGGAATGTGACTTAAATATTCCCTAGGGTATGGCTTCATTATGAGGAACAGGACTGTAGTTATGTTTATTTGCCAGAGGTGGACATTTCTGACCCAGAAATTGAAAATCCAGAATACTTTGTTTAAACCAACAAGTTCAGTACTCTGTGACTGTGACACTGTATGTTCTCAACTGGTTGGTTGAAACAAATCCTTGGTCTGGATTCTTACTTTCTGGACTTGAAATGTACACCTCTTTTCTTTGGATATCTATAATGAATGGCAGAACACAGAGGGACTGTACCTACATACTCATTTCCGGATTAAAGAGTGACTTTTATTATACGGGTTTACAACTAACATACACAGCATTGTCCTTTGGGGAACATTGAGACACCCAAACCTTAGACTCTCTGATAGCATTAGCTGTTGAGCTGCACAAGATTTCAGACAGGCAGATATTTCTTTAGAGCATGGAAATCACCTGACACTTGAAGTTATAAGCCTGCCACCCATCTCAGCTTGCTACATTAGCTCCTAGACAGGCTTGTGTCACAATACATGCAACATTAGGAGTTGCAGTCACACGTGTTGTGTAAAGGACAGCTGCAATCTAAATGCTCCATGGTCCACACGCTTTGTCTGCCCTCCTTTACATATTTCACTCTCCACATAATACTGGGTTGTAAGAGCTTAAACTTTCTTATTTACAAACACGGAACTTTTTGTTCTCTGTCATCAACACCAGCCCTCATTTTTTTGCTTGCCTTTCAATCTCTTTATATTTTATCACCCGTCCTTCCATTTGTGTCCTAGGGAGAAACCGTTTATCATCAGCTTTCCATGCCTGGCTGGATTTCCGTCTCCGTTTCTGCTCTCTTGTCTTCTTGGATAGGTTTAGCGCTCTCTGACACCAGACACTCTAAAAACGGACACAGAAGCCTAGAAAACTTTGAACTCTCAATTAAGAGGAGAGAAGCAGAGAGAGAGGGAAGATGTTTATGAGCATGAGGGATCTATTCTCCCTGCGTCCTACATTCTTCACGCTCCATGCTTTGTGTTCTGCCTCTCTCCTCTTGCCCATTAGCTCCGCCAGTTTGTTCTACACACTCCGTTATATGTGTAATATCAATAACACTTCGGCACACTCCCTCAGCAGAAAGCTGTAACGGTGCTATTGACACTCTGACATCCATCACAGATTACTTAATTTGGGCTTCTCCACCTCACCATATAATTAGACCGCACGTCTTTCAAACCCAGCACGCTCCTCAGGTTCAGCGGGCTGATGAAGCAATTTCCTCATCCGGTTGCTTCGGAAAGTGCTCCGATTCCCAGTCTTTCCATCACATCCCCCCTCCCACCCCACATATCATACCTCCCCTTGTGCTATTTCCATACCCGTGTTTGTCATGTATCAGCACCCTTCCTCCCCCCCCGCCACGACAAAGTCAGCTTCCCATATTTCTCCTACTTTGCCCTCTCAGGCGGAGCGACTGGGGGATTGAAGAGATCCAGTTAGCTACTTGCCTCCCTGGCACGTGCTCCACCTGCCCCCATGGGATGCTGTGCCCCGTCTGGCTCTCCTCTCTCTCCGATTACTGTGACTCATGCGTTTTCACCAGGACCTTTGATCATCGGGGGGGTCATCGTTGCTGTTTGGGGGGGGGGGGGTCTTTTCTCAGAGACCCTCCCAGCTTCTTCTCTTTTTTCCCTGGCCTCTTCCGAGGTCCTCCAGGGTGCCACCCTCATGGCGTGACAGTGACGGCTTTGATTTTACTGTACTCCACCCCACTAATGTCCCACTTCTAATAAGAACAAGCAAACAAAAGCAGGATCCCTCAGGAGATGCTGGTATATTTTCCATTTAGGCTTCAAACTACCGTTTGTTGTGAGCCAGGTACAAAACATACAGTGTAAAGGCAGAGGAGAACACACAGAGAGAGAGTTCAAAGGAGTGCTCTTCTATCAGATACACATGGAAGCAAATTAAAATCTTAATGTAGGAGCTAAACTGATTAATTAAACCGACATTTTCATGTTGTGTCCCCAAAGATTAAAATATTAAAACTGGCCAATGAACCGGGTAAGGTGTTTACAGTAATGAAATTTCAGAAAACTGCAAGAAATTAAAAGAAAGCAAAGGCTTCTGCTGTAATTTTGAAAACATCAAACCTTAATGAAATCTGCAGGGAAGTTAAACCTTGAGGGACGGACAAAATGATTGGATGGTCAGATCATGTGACATATGACGGACCACCTTGGGTGTGAAGTCGCCCTTTGCATGATTCTGTCAAGCTTTGACCTGCTCATGGGCAGGATGATGCCAGCGTAGGGGGCATGACAGAGCTCATACTTGTGTAAGTACCCCCATTGAGAGCGTAGGGTTTTTCCCCATTGATCTAAAGGCTGAGGACATCGGTGGGTTGTGGATGTTCCGGGGGCGACTTGTCTGCTGTGTTCTCAGGGGAGCATGGTCCTCTTTAAGGACACGGCAGGAGCGCGCCACCATAAACAAAGCGCCTGCCAAGGTTTGTCGGGACGAAGCGGCCCTAGAGAGGATTCATCAGAGTCGCTACTTTCTCTGGCGCTCATCTTCCTGCCAACCTCCAGACGGGAGGGGAGGCGGCCATCTTTGTACCATGAGCTCAGCCTCAGGCTGTCGAATGTGGGGTAAGTGACAAATAAACCCTCCTGACACCAGGGGCTGTTTACCATCACACTGATCCTGGTGTATAGTGGAGCGAGGCGTGCGGGTAAGGGGGGGGGGGTACATTTCCATTTTAGGATATTGGGAAGATATCTGGGAGATTATTTCTAGGAGATTATCTGTCATGTTTTTTTTTCCAGATTCCCTGGAGTCTGAAAGTTATTTGCACAGAGATGAGAGGCAGGATATGGTGTGAGAAACACGGCCTCTTCCGGAATGTTCCTTCTGCCACCCTCTTGTCACATTTCCCCCGGCCGCGATTCTCTGCAGGCATCCGTAAAGGGAAGATGTGTAACGCCATTCTGTGAAGTGCCAAGACGTTTTCCGTATCCACCACGCTCCGTCACGCGTAGCGGAGAACCTCCCCGATAACAGTAGCCAAGTCTGACGGTTAAATAATCCCTGTAGCCAACCTAAGACAGCTTTCTGTACATTATGGGCAGAGCAGAGAGTGATAAAATGGTCAGTTGCCCCACAATGTCTTCTGTGGTTATTACGGTGTGATATTTATCCCATTTTGGGGTCTGTTTTTGCAGTCAAGTCCTGAAAGGCTTAAACAGACTTTAGGAATATTTTAGGAAGAGCATGTGTGCTTAGGCCCTTCCCTGCTGTTAAAATTTACAGCTTAATAAAATGACCCCTGTATCTGATAGTCATCCTAATGGAAGCCACTTTTGTAGCGACAGGTCACCGTTGACTACGTTGTTTCTTTTCTTGCCAAATTTCCTACAGGAATTGCGGTGTGTTTACCAGCTCCGTGCTGGTAATCACATAATATCCCTCCTCAGTGTGAGTCTCAAAGCCACACTTCTCTTCTCACTTGTTTACAGCAGAACAATAATTTGACTCATTTCTGTTACAATTCGGAGGGAAAATATATTCACTTGCCCAAAGTGTTTGCTTTATTGGTAATTCACAGGAAATCCACCTGTGCCAATATTAACAATTGTCAATGAGACAACAGGTGTTTCTTGGTGCCATGGACTTGATTAACACTTCCCAGCAGAAGAGAGGAAAGGGGTTATTTCCTGCTGCCCTGATTGTTTGATGGATACGTCCTCCTGTGTTTCGCTATAGTTGTGCATTGTCAACAATCATTCTTGTTTGTGTTAGATACCCAGAGAATCTATTCAGTTTGATTACATTTAGGTAGCCATAAGTCATAGTTATTCTGACAGGCATCTGGAAAGCCAATGTGTGCGGATGTGGGGAACGTGCTGATCTACAGTATCTGTGGAAAACATTAGCCACTGCTAATAATTCAGCTTTAAAACACCGCTCTAAGCCAGACTTTAATTACACTAAATCCCTGAACTAATAAAGAGCTTCCTGTGCTTAACCTAAATGTGCCTTCTTTCATTTCCACACATCAGTGAAATTTATGGAAGACACAGGCGCGTAAATGGGGCCAGAATCGGTAGATGGGAAAGGCTAGGGCTGGACCTTGGATATTTTTCTGTTTCCAATCTGATGGTGCTCTCTGGAAGCAGAGACAGATTCCTAAGCCCTGCTGTCGATATGAAATCAGCCTGGCAGAGCTTGCCTTATGTGTCAGAATCCACAGAGCAGCAGAATGGAGGTGAGACTGGGAATTATGGGATTTCTCACTGCGCTAATTTTATTCAAACTAACTCGTGCAAATATACACATAATGGTGGTAGATGTTCTCTAGAATATTCCTTTATAAATAGACTAATTTTTAGCATTCATTAGTTGTTGAAAAATTGTTTAGTATTTCTTCAGACATTCAACGTCTTGAACAATCGTAATATATAAAAACAACAACCAGAAAATGGGAACGAAAAATAACCAAGCAAACAAAATTAACAAATTTTAAATAAAAAGCCCTCAAACTGACTATAAATAGCAGTCTAGAGCAAACCTGATCGAAAAATGAAATGCTGTAGAAATAGCAATTACATTCAACACAGTTAACTACTCATTAACAACTATTAACAGCAATCAGGGAACAAGCAGATAGCAATGAACCAGATAACCAACTTAAAAGTTAACAAATTAAATGAATTATGTACTACAATGGAAATTTACTGTTGTTTAGAAGATATCTGAACTAATTTGAAAGACAAAAAATGGGGAATTCCAATCACCAACGCCAAGTGTAAATAGATATTAGAGGTCAGTGGATATTGGAGCATTGAGATGAATGAGGGAAAATAAGAAAAACAATTAGTGGAGTGTGTTTCTAGGCAGCCTGGATAGCGGCCCCACACTGTCTGAGTGGAGTTTGGATGCACTCCGCTTGCATCACAGCATTCCTCCAGTCGAAGACCATGCAGCCGGTCTCTCTAAATTACTTGTAATATTTGTGATCATGCAGAGCCAGTGGAAACTCATGTGGAGTCCCAGGAAAATCTCTCTGCCGACAGCCCGTTGCACCACGGCATGCCTCACTGCCAGCGTCCCTGCCAATGGGTAGGCATGCGAGCAGTGTGCACCATCCAAAACAAAGTGAATTGGGTAGCCCCCTCCGTAGATGAGGCCCTAGGTGGCAGCCTATGCTGCTTGATGGGTTGACAGACACTGTGCCCATGTACATGCACCATGAGACAGACTGGCATCTCAACCAAGGTGGTTCCGCTTTGTGTCCGGTGCTGCTTGGCATGGGCTCCAGCCCCTGTAACCCAGTCCAGGATAAACACTAGGAAGACACATGGACGGAATGCGTTTGAACTCCAAAGCTGTCGTACCACTCTAATCTCTCAGAAACCTTTTTAATCAGTTTTTCAACCCACACTGTTTGGGTTAAACTCAGGTATTTCTCACAGGTGAGTGCAGGTAGTGGGCGTGGCCTGACCCCAATATGGTCACTCAGCAACAAAATAATGGTGTACTGTGGTAAACTGTGTGTTGATTAGCTCCTGAACTCCCTGTTTAAATGAGAAATTTCATTACTTTGCCAACATAGGTTGAAATACAAAAACACATCAGTCTACGCCAGGGCAGGATTCCTTAAGCTGAACAATGTAAGGCGCTTTTTGAATGGAATAAAGGTTTCAGCATGAGCAGAGAGCATTTCACTTCAAATCTGAAAAGTGTCGACAAAAAAAAATTAAAAACAAAACTTGTCATTTTATTCTGTTTGTGTGTTTGTGACATTATGTATCTATGCCAACAGTCCCTCAATAATTAAAGTTGTTTTTCATCCAACAACTTAGTTCAACAGCAGCAGTGCGAGAGCAAAGCTGTTTGGTAGAGAAGAAACAGGACGTGGTGAATGGAGCATAGCACCAGCTCATCAGAATACAGATGAGACGATCCGCAGCCCACTAATCACACACCGCAGTGACGCACCCTGACGGCAATACAAAGGTGGGGTTTGCGGCGGCTAACCTACTGAATGGCACAATCCGTCCTCCAGCATCAGACATGGAGGGCTTGTGCGTTTCCGCTTAACAAGATAGTCGTACCCCTCCTGTCTGACTAGGCTTAAAATCCTTATAAGCAAAACTGGAGGTTTCCATAAAAATGAAGGGCAGTAAGAGCTTTATGTTAAATATGGTTTTAATTAACATTTTTTTTTCTCATGCTGAAAGACTGCATCCTGTTTTATGACAACACACGTTAGGGAGAGTATTTTTTAAATACTGTTTCAAACTGCACTTATCACCTCTCCACATCACCTATTCTTTTGCTCATTTTGATTCCTACTCCAAGCCAATGAAAGTGGGGCTTCCTGTAGTATCATCCATGCGTAAATATTAAAGCTTCTAATTTCTAGTGCTTAATTATTTAATTCATTATTCAGTGCTTAATCATTTATTTATTCAAGGGGGAAAAACTATTTCACAAATCATCCAGTATCCTGATCGTGACCTGGCATTTATTGTCATTAACAATAAAAGAATACAGCTATATTTTCCTTATCCTGAAAAGGACTTTTTTTCCTGCCCTTAATCTTTGATCCCTGTGTGCCCCCAGTGACCTCGCCTCTCATCATTGTCCACACCTGACGCAGAAGACGAATGGCGGCTTTGATTTAGCCTCAGATGCCTGAAACTTGCCCTCATTACCCACAAGATGAGGTTCAAATGCTAAAAGGCATTTGAAGTCCTTTCAAGGGCTTGTTTACTGCCTACCTTATGATGGGTGCTTCCAGGACCGATCTGATCAAAAACAGCCTCTCTTAGGAGGGATCTGCTTAAAAAATCATCAGGGTGTTTCTCTGGCGTGCCCAACCACCATTCAGAAAGAAGAGAGAGACGAAAATGTATGAAGTCCATGAGCGGCCAAATCTCAAGGAGGAAATACCAGTAAGGGGCAAGTCCAGTGACACTGCCTGTCCTTATACTGAACCTGTACCTGTTTGTCACAGGTATGCTGTGAGTGACTTGCTCATGGTTTCTTTTTCTCATGGCTGCCTAGTACTGATGCCTGGCCAAATCAGAGCACCATTCCCAGATCTGACCGCCTGGTAACACAGCAAACACACAGTTAACATCCCCTCCATACACCACCTGCACCCTCTTCCTTATCCCAATCGGATCTAACCCCACACCCTCCCTGTCTCCTTGTCCTGTTCCCCTATATCGTTTAATAAAATGCACCCCCTGTTTACATCTGGACCATTGGGGGGCTTTTCTTTATCTTTCACCATCAGCACCACTGCCCACACATTCCCAAATGAACACCGCTACTGACTCACCATTTTATAAAACCAGCGCCCAATCAAAGATCCATACATGTTGATTGAAAACTATGTGCCTATCACACAAGTTTATTTATAGGATACAGTACAATCCCATTATAACGGACTTTAAGAGATCTGGCAAAACAGTCTGTTATATCCAAAGTCCGTTATTTTCTGTATGCCCAGAACACAACTACAGGACACCATTTACTCATGCCACACCTCAGCAGACACACTTGTGGTATAGATTATTATAGTGTACATGTAGTAATTCAGCTTTACCTGGCTGTTGGAAGTAATGGCCTATATGTAGTTATACATGTACGGTACAGTAGAAACCATGACCTCATTGCTTACTGCATCCCTTCAGCTGTGAGCGTCGTCTGCCGACGCACAGCGTGCCTGGTGATGGACGGCACAGACCAATCAGTGTTGCCTGCTGTTACGCCATGTATTTATAGGGTGTGACTATTAATAATCTCAACAATGTATCTGCACTGGATATCATCGGCACACCACGCGACTTATAAGTGGAGTCTGCATGTCCGTTATAGCCAAACAAAACTATAGCTAAAAGCGGCCCTGGGGACCAAGTTGTTTGCCCGTTATAAGCGAAATTCCGTTACATGCAAGTTAATTATATCCAACGCTCTTTCTGCATGTTCTTAAAGGTGCACGGCCGGGGCCAGCAGACCTCATCCGTTATAAACGATATTCCGAGCCCACTATAACAGATTATACTGTATCTGTTGTAATATCTGTATTGCGCTAATAACAATTATATTATCATTTATATTACTGTAATTTGTCAAATGGACTGGCAAACCATCTGTAGTGTCCTCTACCTTGGGTGTGTAGAGTTAAGCTGATGAATTCTTCTGTGCGCTAAATTTTCTTTATGTATAATTTAATGCAGGGTTTCCCAGAAAGTGATGTGCAAAAGTATGGACTTTCTGGCAGGGAGCTGGGTGGGAGCAAAAACATGGACTGTTTGGGGGTCCTCAAGGACCAGCATGGGAAGCAGTGGGAAACATGCTTAATGGACTAGCTTCCTAGTCAGATTTTCCGTACAATATCGGTCGGTATCCTGCACTCAGATACCTCTTTCAAGCTTGAAATCAAACTCCATCGCTGTCATGTTATCTGATATCCAGCCATATTCCAAAAACAAACTGCCAGCACAGTACAGACGCTCCCCACGCTAAGTGTTATAATTGTGTTACGTTCTGATACACCTATCGTAAAGTGAAAATATCATGAGACAAAAATGCATTTTTATTATAGGATACCTAAACTAACAAACACCATAGCCTAGCCTAGCCTACCTTAAACATGCTTAGAACGGTTTAATTAGCCTACATTTGGGCAAAATTATTAACATTAACATAAGAAAGATGATAGTTTAAATATAAACACAGTAAATAATTGGATTTCGAGTAACTTGGTCTGCGAGTGTTTTGCAAGACAAGCAAAAAAATTTCATAAATTTTAACTTTATTAACGTGCAAGGTCTTGCAATACAAGTATTTCGCATACACTTTGTCTACAGAGCATCACTTTTACATTACAACTGAGCCGATAGTTCTTCTCTCTCTCTCCATCTCTTTCTGCGGGATTGTGGGTAATCAATTCCCATGCTCGGTCTCAGTTGGCGTGTCTCACTCGTACAGTCAAAATTAAGTAGAAAAGCACCACCCGAATAAGGGCGTAGCAGTGGTAGCAATGAATCAGATTAACAACATTGCAATATCCACATTTTCGCGAAATCAGAAAGGAGGCAAAAGCAGCTGTCTTTGGATAGGTTCCTTGATAAAGTCGCACAAAAAGATTCCTGTGAGCCAACAGATAGCAGTGATTCCGTTAGTTATGCTGAAAATCGTCCTACAAAATAATCCTCCTCTTCTCCTCACTCTCGTCTCCCTCACCATCCATGATTCTTTTCAAGGGTAAAGTGCAGGTTAATTTGCTTTATGTATTTTTACTTTATACTTTGTATTAATCATTTTTATATGAATATTTTTGGGTTGTGGAACAAATCATGAGTGTCTGTTATTTCTAATGGGAAAATTTGCTCTGACATACATGTGCTTTTGGATTATGACCACATTTCCAGAACGAATTATGCCTGCAAACCAAGGTACTACTGTACTTGGATGCTGACTGAGATTAGAGGCTGTTCTTGATAAACTCCACCAGCAACTCAGCTGTCCAACTGCAGAAATTCTTGGCCCAGCCAACAAAATGTTTTTCGCTAGACCAACGTGTTCCTCTCCTCCTCCTTTGCTTACCCGTCCGACAATCACAGAATCATTGGGGAAGTTCAGAAGATGGCAGGATGCCCAGTGGTACCTGGAGACTGTGATGTAAGAGGGGCGAGCTCCTCAGGGATTTCCCATGTGGCTCAGGACGACATCAGATATGCAGCTACTGATGTGGACAAGCTTCGATCACTTGGTCAGATAATCGTTCTGCTATAGGTTTTAATAGGCCTATTATGTTTCAAGGTAATGTATTACTGTAATAAAACACTGACTTGATAATAGGAATACCTTTGACGTTCTTCATAAAAATCCTTTCACCCTGAATGTTCTAGTCAGCCAACAAAATCGTGTGCATGCAAGGTTCCGTAATGCCCTAGGCTGGCATGAACAGGATTTAAGTTTGTAGTAGTGTTTACTCATGATCCAACTTTCTTTGACATTGGCCTCCTATGTCTCTTGCCTTCTCCTGCTATTAAGGGTTGTCTGACCAAGGGGTAATTTGACTGATCTGACAGTGCTATTTTAGCAGTGTTATATTAGTACCAGCGGGCTGGGCGAGTGAGCAAGCGAGCTCATGTGACAAGAGAGACAAGAGAGATGCCATGGAAGTTAGCTGATAGTCGGCTGGAGAAAAAAACACCAGTACTTTATCTGACGAGGCTTCTCCTATTGGAGTTATCAATCGGCAGGGAGATAGCCAGAGTGAAGAAGCATACGACTGGACGATCCAAGAGGCAGTCAGGGCTGTCAGCCCATCCCAGGCACAGGACGCACATCACGCTTCCTGTTCCCTCATTCTTGTGGGCTCACTGTTTTGTTTAAAGGCGTCAGGGGCCTTCGAGCTGATATGGTACATCAAGTGCCTTTAGAGGTTGATTAATGTGGAGAAGTGGTCCACAGCTTCTCACTCTCAATTCCTACACACAAGCTGCAAGTGTATACATTTATTTGTTCTATTATGACTGCAGTTGACAGGGATTACCTCTTGCAGGTATACATTTTCCTCCCTTGACAACGTCGATCTGTTGAGAATTCACTGGGGATGTAGCACATCAGAGATAAAAGGCGGGACATGATGAAGAAACAAAAAGGTAGACATCTCCGGAGATAAAATGTGGCATCCTCTACTCTCCTTCAAAGTCAGTAATGTACCTCCCGGTGTTAAACGCAGGCATTCATAATAGCCTTACGTGTGTGTGTGTGTGTGTGCATGCGACATGCGTGTGCGTGTGTGTGTATGTATGTATAACACTTTATGTATATATATATATGTATATATATATATATATAATTCAGTCAAGTCAGTTAGTATCACATCCAGTTACAATACAAATGCACACAACTGATTAATGATAATACCTTTATGTACAGTACCTTTGATTGTTCTGGCCCATAATGAGATATGGAAATCAGAGGTACATTGGCATTTGTAAAGTACTGTGGAATATTAAAGTGATTGTGCTTCATTAACAGTGAGTCATTAACAGGTACTCCTGGGGCTAAAGTCTCCATATGATCCATGAACTGACATTGCAGAATACATACATACAGGACGCATTTTAGGAATTGAGGATTTTGCTCACTGGAGCATTTTCAGTGCAGAACATCAGTCAGGTCTGGAACATTCCCGTCACCCGGCACTGGATTCTGGATTTATTAGAAATGGCCGCCTATTCAGGCAAGCCTGCATACAGCAAAGGACCACCAATGTCCAGGAAGATCCTGGGGGGCAGCTGCAGATACCACCCGGGATGCCACCTTCCCGGCCGCCACGGAGGAAACCCCCCCCCCGCAGGATGATTAAAAAGAAAAACCAATGGATTATTATGGATTATTAATAGCTCTCAACACACTGACCCCCCACTAATTAGGAAACAGAGGGAGGGAGGCGGGGCACTAGGGTCATCCCGAAAAGTCAGGGGGATCCCATTGCTATTCAGATAGCGAGAAAAGGTCCAAGATCTTGAGCTTCCATTTAATATTGTATAGCTGGCAATTAGAAGCTAGCAAATTCACAGGACAAAGTTTCTAACTTTATGGGTAAAAAAATGAAGAGGAAGAAAGAGAAATGGCAAAGTGATATTTTTATTCAGAATGATTATTTCATTCTGCAGAAGAGTGACCTTGTCACGGCGCTCTGTCTTTTGCTTGTCACGCTGAGCAGAGCAAGCAGGCCTGACATATTGTATCGCCGAAAATAATGTGCTTTTATTCAAATGCAGACGTCTCATATTTTTTAAACTGACAGCTATTGGTATTTATCAGTGTATCAGTTATACATAAAAATAAACCACATTTTTTTTCCTTCTTCATTCTGGAGTAAGATTCAGAACATCGCAAACCCTGTCCTTGCTTTTGACTGGTGATTTTCAGAAAGTGCCATCATTTTTTTATAGCGTACACGACCTGCCTTGTGAAAATGACTACATGGCTAAAATTATTCAAAAACGCTATTAATGGGCAAAGGAAATAAAAGTGTTTACATTTATTTGTTACAAATTGTAAAGCTCATTACCGAAGCAATGTTTTTTTTTTTGTTTTGTTTTGTTTTAAATAAATGTTTGAGTTTACAAGGAGCTAAATTCTAATGTTCCATGTTGTCAGCGGTTCAAAGCTTGTAGTTCTACTTTGGGATTTCCCCTCCCAAATAGTTGCCGGGATATGGCATAATTAGCTCTTGTTTGCGGCTGCATGTGCTGATTGATATGAAAATGCATTCTGGCAGCTAAGCTCTGTGTTAGGACCAGGACGAGATGGGCTGTAAACATATAGAGAGAACAGCCTGAAGGCCTCGTTAGCAGGCTCACTGTGATTGATTAGCAATAACAATTTCTAGCATTCAGATGTGCACGCGAGGGTCCAGCTCTTTCAGTCCAGCCCAGTCTGCTCCAGTTTTCTCCCTGATCCGGAGAAACACAGCCCAAGTGCACATCTAACTTTAATTAGCATCGCTTTAGCATGAATGTTAGCATCACTGCTGCCGGAAGTTGCAGAGTGGGCCCTGTTTTGTGGAATCAGTCTAATGCTGAGATGTGTCATATACAGTCTACATTGCAATCTGTTGCAAATACAAACCACGGGTAGATCAAGGAGTTGGAACATAATTGTGGCAGACTAGAAAAGAATGGGAATTCGAAAGTTGGTAGAGTGTAAGACCGACCTTAAGAATCTTCACTTCTTGTGGCATTTGAGTTGTTTTATTTGTCTCCTTTTCCATGCTATGAAATTGTTAATAGCGTGAGACCATGAATAGCAGCTGAAAGAGCAAAATGTTGACAACATGTCTCTCTATGAGGACAAAACAGGGAGCATATCATGAAATGAGGATGTGCTATAATAGCGACAAAAAATGGTGTGCAAGAAGCAAGGGACAATAGCCAGTGTGTACACAATGTCCAACTTAGCTCCCAACTGATTTAGCAGTCAATTTCATTGGCTAACATTTGGAAAGTAGACAGCTGGTGACAACATCTCTTTTTATTTGGCCATTTTTTAAATCACGCTTTATTGTTTCACAAGTACGTAAAGACCTTATAACAGCTTATAGGAGGCCCACTGTGCAATGAGGCTTTCATTCATAATTACATTTTTTTTCCAGTTATTAGTGCTAGACGAGCAGTCATGACAACCTCTCTTCAGTTTTTGAATTTCAAGCAATGGTAAACTGCTTATAATAGACTTATAATGGGGCCTTTCATAGTTATATAAAACAAAGTCAGAGCTATCGTCTCTGTGAAGCACGTGTTAACTATCCTATCAGTTAACATTGCACCAAGCAGTAGCTACGTTATAATGTATCAAAGTTCTCCTGGTTACGAAGCAGATCTGTTCCAAGTCTGTCATTAAGTCGAATTTGTAGGTTAGTTGGAACACGTACATACACTACTTATTTAGTGTCAGTTAATGAAATGTTAGTTTTAGTATATTGGGTATTTTTACTGTATTGTGCTGTACCTTGAGCCGGCAAACCGCTGAGGCCACACAATGCTTTCTTGATCATCACAAAACGGTTCGTGATCTCATTCTTAACCCGAGGACTGCCTGTATAGATAATGCAACAATCCGTCAGTGATTTATGCAACCAACACAATGCGATGGCGACAAGTCAAGCTACAGAATGCATTTGTCTTTGCTGTCTTTGCTGCATTTAAGCATTTCCTTTGCATTTTATTTTACTGTAGTTAAACAACGATGTAGACGACTGAATAAAGCAAGCAAAATTATTTAAACATATGTTAAATCAAACCAAAATATTATTGAATCTTTGGATTTATGTTCGAGAACTGTTTGTAAAATAAAATAATAATGTCCTGATCCCCTGAATGTTGTGGTGTGACACACTGAATCATATTCACAGTATACAGTATAAGAAATGCTGAGTTACCAAGCTTTTACAGTGTCGGCTTTGCTGCCTTTGGAAGTGGACATGGGTTTGCTTGAAAAGCTGCAGGCATCAAGTTACTCCTGGCCTTACTCTTCCCTTATGGCATCATGTTATTCCTGGCCTTACTCCTCATCTTAGCTGTGTAATTTCCATCACCCAATCTGAGCTCCCCATGGGTCTCCCAGAGAAGGCATTCACAATTTATTATTTGTTTGTTCATATGCTCAGAGCTGTGAAATGCCTGTTTCTGCCTGTTGTATTCTGCTTATACCCTATTATGAGAATGTTGATGTGTTTATTGCTGCAGACTCGAATTTGTAATCTGATTTACAATTTGTTGTTCATGCAATATTACTGAGCGTCCATGTATTTACATTGTCTGAACCTGGAGGTCAATTAACATATAATTATGTTAGTGGTTATTAAAAATAATTGTTTCCTCATTTGCTTCATGCAGCAGTCCAGTATAAATGAATTGTGTTCACCGACCAGTGATTTCAAACACTCCATTCAAAGTATGGTGAATTTCCTATTCTCCAACTCTGTAGTCAGTCTGTTTCACCTGAGTAATACACTGCATCAATAAATAATTAAGTCAACTGTATAAGTTGGCTGGTGTAGCTGTAAAGGTCAGACCTAACAATTTGAAGCAGTAGTTCAACAGCAGTTCAAATGTGTATGTCCCAAAAACAGACGGATAGGCAAATTGGCATCCATGGTGTGTTATTTTGACCTTGTTGGTAAATTTTTCCAATTCCCTTAAGGGGAAACTCAGTTATATAATAATCTGTAAATGCATTGCAAAAAACTAAAAATGCAAGACTTATATTTTGTTTGGAGACTTATGGTTAAGGTTAGGGCTGGGGAGAAGTTAGTTATGGCATAGCTGAGATTAGGGTGAGATTAGGATTAGAGAATGAAGCAGTGTGTGTGTGTGTGTGTGTGTGTGTGTGTGTGTTTGTGTGTGTGTGCGGATTGCCTTCCTGTCAGGGTGTTCCCTGTCTCAGAGAGGTTTCAGTCCCCTTGTAACGTGTATGGGGTGAGTGGTTACGCATGATTGATTGCTGGATAACCAGAACTCCCACACAGGATAAATATTCAGCTGCGAATCTAAATCCAACTTTCCCAAATGGATACAGTGCATTTTTAAATGTCCCTTCCCTGGAATATATTTAGAGCCTTTTATAGAGCCTGTTTTAGTAAAACAAATCTCTAGCTGGGTTTTATATGATAAATATTAATGATTACTTAATTACAATATCTGCAGCACTTTGTATACTAATCTCCATAAATGTAATTTAGAAATTATTTTACATGCTGGTATACCTTTTTAAATACCTTGGTAGCAGGCCATTTTATTTGGTTTCAAATTTAAAAAGAAGCAATTAAATACTTAACATCTAAAAACAAATTAGACACATCTCTGGTTTATTTTAATTACTGGCCCATTTTTAATATATAGGCAAATCCGTCAGCTCTACCAGGCACTGATTAAACAGAATTACAGTGCAAAAATGGTACAAAGATTCTCTTATACCCCGAGGGTCTTTAACGCTGTCAGACCATTTTCTTTTTATGTAAGTAAGTGGTCCCGCAGGATAGCAGAGGATAAAGATGAGTTCTGTCAGTCAGACACACACGTTCCGGTGAATTTCCAGAGCTCAAAATCTTGCTCAGAGTTTGGTCCCTGGTTTGTGATTTGTACACATATCCAAAGAAGAGAACACAATATTGCAGTGTCAGGCCAAATTAACCCCTGACAAGAGCACTTAACCATCGGACTGTCATTTGAATAAATCAATATAATATCCTGTCAGTTTGTTATTTTACCATACCATAAAAAGGGGCCAATTCCTTGAAAATGACTGTTTGTTAGATTGTTATATACCTTGGTAGACACTCATATATGAAGTATGGATATATTTTGAGGTACCATGACAAAATCACATTATAAAAGCAAACTTATGACACTGACTTTTGTTACCAATAAAAGTGGCAACAGTAGCAGGTGTTTGCTCTTCCAAGTGTTAAGAGATAATAGGTAAGTCAGGAAGAAGATGATGGAGAGGCAGTGTGGGAATTCTGCACTGCATGTGAGTGAAACTGCTCTGTTTGGACAGCAGAGACGGGAAAGGCAGGTATCTTCGCAAGTGGAGGCAGTCGGCTTCTCACAAAGTCAATTCATTGAGCCACCTTTGACACCGAAGTTCATAGCCAGCTCAGGATTATTATATGGGTTTATTTAAAAGTCATCTTTATAATCATCATTTGGCCTGTTATTCATCAATATACCATACCTTAATGACTGATTAATACACTAAACAGAGTCATTCTGGGGAAAAAATGATACCAGACAGAAATCATTGCACATGATCATTTAGTTAATGGTTTTTAAATGATAGCACGTGGCATTAACTGTACAGTAGACGTAATATCATAGAGCCGCTATCAGATTCCGGAACTGGCTGTTTTCAGTATGATGTTTTCACTTTGAACGTAAAGACACATTCAAATCCCATTTGGCTGCTGACAAACCATCCCTTATTCTGTAACTGTGCGGGGATTATGCATGGTTGCCTTTGCTTGTCACTGCCTAATAACAAACACAATCAATTGAAACGCTGAATTTGCACCAATACTCTGGCGTCGAGGTCATTCTCAGTTACAGAAAACTTTTCCAAATGAAAAATAAGCATTTCATTAAATCGAATTCTGACACCATCTATGCTTCTGTAGAAATAAAAGCAGGCTTCAAGAGTTATTTCCCAAATGTAAGAAACTACTGCACAGAGACACTCTTAGCTGTAAAAATATATATTTTGATTTCAAGTTCAATATTATTCCCACTAGTATGAAACTAAAAAGACTTTCATATCAGTTACAGCAATTTAAGAGTGGCTTAACTATTCAGGTACATCACTCAGAGAATTTAAATTAAACTGCTTAATTTAATTAATTAAAAGTATATTATACCACCACTGCACGTCCCCAGACAGCTAATGTTTCTGTTGGTTCCCTCATTTCCAAGTCCTGCTGTTCCTGAGAACTGGGAAAATGCCTTGTGTTTCCCAGTTCAGGTTCCCAGATTCACACATCTCTCACTAAATACTGTAAGCAGTAACTGACAATGCCTTTGGATCTTTAGAACTTCTATACTGAGTATAGATTCTATACTAAGAATCTATACTGAGTGGTTCTGTTCTGAGTATGCTGAAGAAAGCAAGAGCCAATCATTTATATGAGTCCGTCTGCAGGAGGGTTGCCAAAACCTATCTAATATATATAAAAAGTTTTTGCACTGTCTTTTGGACAGTGCAGTAATGTGCTTTTAATTAGCATGGGCACAGGAAGCTTCGCTGTTGTTAGCAATGAATGCGCTACACCTGCAGGAGGAGGGCTGATAAAAAACAAAAAACATTGCAAAAAGGTGCGTAAAACTGACACTGCTAAGGCATGCAAGACCCCCTCAGATTGAGCAAACTCTGAACATAGGAGCGTGAGAAAGAATGTCAACCCCGCTTGGCCTGGATAGCTGCACCCTTCTTTCTGTTACTCTGCTACTGCTCATTTGCATATTAATGAGTAAACATTGCATTGACATAAACCTCACATTATCAACTGAGACTAACCTCTCCTGGATTCTTCTTATTGGCGTAGGGGCACAATGAAACTCCCTTTGTGCAAGTGGTAGCCAGGGGGTGCTTTGCAGTTCTTACGCAACATGCTTCCTCTATTTTCACCTCAACATGGAAGATGAGATAAGTGACTAAGAACTACTTTGGGACATGAGCAATTTGTTCCCATAAGCCTCCCCTTCAAATCCGCGCACAGGCACATATTTGAAGGCGAAAGCATGAAGTGATCAGGACAATCTGAAATGCATCGTTTCTGTCGTTATAATTTGTGCTTCGAGCCTAATTTCAGGTTTCTCAATCTAACCACGACTGTACGCCTTTCTGGTTGCCATGGAATTGCTCGAACGCGGAATATCTCAGGTTTCAGAAGCAATAATAGTCTCATCATGAATTATGCATTCATTTTAGGGTCTTGGAAGTCAGTGAAATTCATCCAAAGGAGACACTGGGAACCTCTCAGAACTCCTCTGAAAAATATGGAGATGACTCGAGGAGTCAATACGGTTGTCAGGGTGACATATTATTTCTTGACTTTTATTTTATTTTTCAGAAGCCTTTGACCTTAAGAGGATTCAGCTTAACAGGCATACAAAATAGCTGGTGAGTGAAGCTGGCAGGTCTTATGCACGCAAAAGAAGGTCTGTCACCGCAGTGACACATGAAGGGCCTTGTTTACATAATTATTACGAAAATTACACTATTATAGTACCATGAAAACAAAGCAAATCAAAAATATTTATTAATATATGCAATATGAGACTGTGTGTTATATTTTGTGTGCCAAATTTTTTAAGTGTTTCATAATAGCAGAATTCCCAGTGTGTTTCAATGACAATGCATTTAGATTTTGTCACTAACTATAATGTAATCAGAGAGAAGAAGAAACATTCATGGCTAGAGAAATGGTGGCAAATATTGCAAGATTAATCTTAATTTCTAGACTTACTATTAAATGCGTAGAACATCAGCATAACCCTATGAAATGGGGATTATAGTAGGAATTCAACAGGAAGGTGTGGCTGCCTCAGGTTTGCCATGAAATGTTTCTGGATGAATCCCCTTAGTGTACTCTGATGGACTGACAGTCCACCGCATGAAATTATATAAATATATATATGTTTTTGCGACTCTGCGATTCTGCAAAGTGACTCTTTATTTAGTTTTCATCTGTTTCAGGTTGTCTTTATGTCTTGTCTGTATGCTTAGCAGCCAATCTGACTCGTTGCACCCTGATTGGCTTTGTATTGCTGCAGCACTGCAAGGTCTGACGTACAACTCCACACTCCCCAAGTACCAATCCTTTTGAACACAGGAGGGAGAGAGCAATAACAGGCCATGACATGAAAAAAACATTGCAGAACTTGGTAGTACACTGACGTGCAACTAAAACCTGACTAGATACAGCCTTACTGAAAAAGAACAAGTGAAACACAGAAGTGTGAGGCTAACACCATTACATGCAGGCAGGTGAGACCTTCCCATGAAACAGAGATTGAGGATATCCCTGTAGCACCTAAATGTAATCTCTCTCCACCTATTTAATTAAATATGCATGCCCCCTCCCAAAGACAGGCTCAAAGCTCAGCACAACCCAATAACCAGTTAAGGGAGATAGATGAAGATTTTTAAAATGATACTCAATGGGTTATTAGATGCTGGTTGTATGCAGTAATCCATATTCAGAGATAAAAGGTAATGAGCATTCCTTGAAACAATTAACTGGCAGGTGCTGGCTATGAATATGCTAAAGATAACACCTTTTGCATGTCACAGCCATAATCAAATAGGGTGGGGGTCTTCAACAGGGGCTCCATGGAGGAGCTGCAGGGGGTCCGAGGATCATTGTGCGATTACAAATTATTTATTGTGAATTTTTACTAAATATGTATGTAAGTAAATTTTATATAAATTCAAACCAGTAATAAATCCAGCGGTTGATAAATAATCATTGCAAACTGCTCTATGAATTAAACATGCTTGCCTGGTTTTCATCCAGTTCCTTCATTCAGCTCAAATGTTATGGTACAGGTGCCCCACTGGGACATAAGGTAAGCCGAAAAAGCGCTATGGTAGTGAAGACAGTCACATGCAGGGTTAGTAATGAGTTGTCCTACAATGGAATGGTTAAGTATGTGGTAATATTATAATTTATCCATTTTGTGTATTTATTTGTATGTTCTTAAGCAATCTCCACTGTGATATAGGCACTGTGTCTGTTCCACTTAATTCTCTATACTTTGGTCTTGTACTTTAAATGCCTCTATTAAAGCAAAAAAAAAAAATAACCACTAGCCACGGCACATAGTGTTGATTAGCTTACCTGGACTGCAGAGACACACACCTTAAAAATCTATGAAGTGAAGTACAAATATAATGCAAAAAGGTAACAATTTTAAGTTTCTGTCAATAATGTTTATAGTATTTTGTATTGTGAGCATCAGGGCAAAATAAATAAGTTAGTGGATAGGGTAATTTATATTTTAGATTTATTCATAAATAAAAAGGGTAATTTACAACCCCAAAACAAGAAAAGGGTGGGACAGGGTGGAAAATGTGAATTAAAAATTGAAGCAGTAATTTACAAATTTCCCTTAACGTTTATTTTATTGCAGACAGTATGAACACAAGATAATTCATGTTTTTTTTGGTTAACATCATTTGATTTGTAAATAAACATCCATTCTTGCCATTCAGGCTTGCAACACATT